>JAANYP010007131.1:0-15027 GCA_020465985.1 Centrapalus pauciflorus
GCACTCTCTTCAAACACTTTACGGGCTTGTACACCATTCTGGCCCACGGTCTACCTGTATGAGGATCTATTCTTGATACGTCCTCGACTCTCTTCCCAGTTCTTGGCTTGAGCCTTTCAAATTTCCCTGACTGACCCTCTTTCCTAATAATCTTTGCAATTACTTCAGCATAAGGGTCGTCACCAATATTTATCAGCTCTTTCCATGCCAATTCTTTCACTTCAACCTTCGGCAATGTATTGAAAACTTTAAGTGTTCGCCTTAGGTATTGAAGACGATCTCTCCTTTTCAATATAAACAGCTGCAGTTCTCGAGTCAAAGAACCAGCTTATAATACCTCCTGAGAGATTTTCTGCACCAGGAACCCTCATCTTCTTCTTCATTTTCGGCTTCTCTTTCTTTTGTTCCTTCTTGAACCATAGATTTAGTAAATCGGCCCTGGAAGACTCTTTTTCTACTCTTTCAAATTCAGAGTCTTCGACCGAGGCTATCTTGATCTAGTCTATATCAATCACATTGTGATTATCGCGCACATACAACTCCGTGATAGGTTTTGAATTTACGATCACCTCGTTGACATTATCGTCCTCGTCTTCTATCACTTCATCGTCAGATCGCCAATCAACAATATCCTCCGGTATGAATTCTCCTTCTTCCAATTCCTCTACATCATCTTCAAAATCAAATTCAAAATCTAGTGGCTCTTCCTCGATATCCATCAGAGCTTCAATGATTTCATTCATATCGCTCTCGACCACCTTCGAGGAACTTACCTCTCCTCCTTCGGCTGCACCTTGACCAGGCTCCCCCTGAGTTTCAGCATATAGAGCAGCAGGAAAATCTACTAGCTCATTCTCTTTCTATGCATTGGGATCATCGCCTTCATCCTCATCATTTCCCCTTCTTGGCTCCTAACTATCCTTACAACTCGTCTCCCCCTGAGCCTTTAGATTTTTTAATAACTGCTCGATAAGGGATCTCATTGATCGGATTTCGGCAGCTTGATCTGCCACAAAGGATTTTAGCTCAAGATTGTCTTCCTCCATCTTTTCAACAGCTTTCTTTAACTCAACATTATCGTTCTCAACATTGGAATTATGCTTCTGTATTTCTCCAATAGCCTTTGTCAACTGAAAGATTTGGACTTGCTGGAAGTCAACCTTGCTCCTCAGCTCAGAAAACCTTTGATTGTCCATAAAGGTTGATGATGTGGATGGTATGGATTGGATGGGAGTGGGAATGATTGGTGGAGGAACGGAGGTCTGAACAGGTGGTGGTTGTGGAATGGTATCTGATGGTTGGGCAGAAGGTATTTCTGGCTCAGGAGCAGAGGCTGATGAAGCGCCCTGCATGAAGCGATGTCTCTTTGCTCGCTGCCTCGGTATCAGAAGAGCTACTTCTTCTTCCTCAAAATCCGAGTCATCTGACTCCCTTGCAGCTCTTGTCCTTCTAACTCCTTCTTCAACCACCACTAATCTTGATCCATATGTCCCTATGTGAATGAACGGATCTACGGTCACAGTGGCAGGGGCCTCAACCTCAATCTCCTCAACTTCTTCTGACTCAGAGTCTGAAGTTGACTCGGCTTCGCCTTCTGGCTCACGTTGATACTCATCTATCTGTTTAAAAATATCAACTTCTCCTTCTGGAGGCTCCAAGAGATCTCCAACGAGTTCATTAATAATCTCCTCATTTGCATTAGGCCGGGTTGCCCAAATCTCCTCCAAAGTATGAAGTCTCGGATCCGATACTGGTGGTACAGTTGACGGACCAGCCTCTGCCGTCTCTTGCACTTGACTTGTGGAAGGCCTATCAGCCTGAATTTGTCTCGCAGATGGCCTTTGCCTCCTCCTCTGCTGCTGAGGCCTAGGTTGTGGCTGTTGCTGTTGCTGTGGTTGCTGTGGAACCTGTAAATCCCCTGCCCAGTTGGCACCTTTAAGGACTACAAAATTAGGATTGATCACTGCACCAAAAAGAGGTGCATCCACTGGCCTAGGCAGTCTTCCTCTATGAGCTGACCAATCTACAAAAATTCGTTTGTCTATGACAGCAACGCTTTGAATTTCGTTCAGCTGTGACAGGTTTGGCAGGAAATGTCTGATCAGCATCATCACGAATCGCGGATATAGTAGAAATCTTTCTCTGTCTGGAGCTGTTATTTGTTGGGCAAACTCAGAAAAGAACATCTCAGAGAAGCTAAAACCGTTGATTGTACACCAATGCTATCATTCCGGACTGAATCTTTGATACAATGTAATCGAAGCCTGCTTTCTTCACAGCAAAACATACCATAAAAACGAGCGCCAAATATCTCCATTTTCCTATAAGCCCACTTTTCATCTAAGAAGACTTCGTTACGTCCAGGTTATACCCCATTCTAACAAAAGCCACCTGCCTGATTGATGACGGGAAGTCAATCGGCCCATTCTCTTGTTCTTGAGATCCCAGCTGCAAAACTTGACGTAACATATCCGCTGAAAACACTAGAGGGTGTCCAGCGACCCTCGTCCTTAGTATTGTCAGAGTAACAGTACAGTCCACTTGCAAATGATCCCAAAATTGACAAACGTAAGGGATGACTATCTGAATGTTATGGGATAGAGCATATGCAATCCTTGATCCAACCAGAAAATCCACCATCTGGCGGTAAGCTTGAGCCTCTGGAATAGCATGGTCAGGAGAGATGACCATGTTATGCTTAGGAACAAAAATTCTATCAGCCATGTCTGCACAATACAACATATAAGATATTAGAATTATTAAAAAGAAATAAACTTGTTTAAATTCAAATTTATGTTATTTTGAACTTGTATAAGTACAAAATCCAACACTTATGAATTTCTACAAGTTTAATTTAACTTTTAATCAAATAATTCGAATATAATGATAAACTCGAATGACAAATTCGAAGGACCACTCATTCGAGTTTAGTGACTTATTCGAGTTTAGTGACAAACTCGAATCTAGCCAAGAACAAACTCGAATGTGTCGGTCACTTTAATCACAATACTCCAAGATTTTAACCATTTTAGACGTAGAAAATCACATCCATTTGTCCTAATAGGTTCTAATCAAGGATATTTGTAATCAATTTGACATTTCATCGGTTCAAAGTTTGTTATTTTGAACTACAAACTTTCCACCATTAAAACTTAAAAATCCTTTAATTTTGGCTCAAATGGAGTCTAAAACCACCTAAATCTTGTACAACACTATTGATTATACCTAGATTTGTTGGTACTCTCGAACACAAATGGACAAAAGTCGACAAATAGTGTGAAACTCGATAATCGGCAAATTCGAAGGAACAAACTCGAGATCGCTGGTGATAAACTCGAAGGGTCAAAGTCGAAGGTAGGTGATTTATGACTATCACTGTTGACCTATTTATACCAACCTTCTTCGAGTTTGTGACCTTTCTCGAGTTTACTGTCAAACTGGAAGCCCTGCCAAATTCGAATGTATATTCGAATTTTGCTTGGATTCGAATTTAACTTTGAAAGTTCTGAAAATTCCGAAAATCTTTGAAATAAATTCAACATTTTCAACCTTTTCGACTAACGGAATAAACTATGCCAAAACTTTTTACCCTAAGCACCAGATTATCACGTAATGTTTATTTTATTCAACTAGGAATGCACACTCAGTAAATTTTGACCTTTTTCCTAAGTAAAAAATAAAAATAAAAATAAAAATGAAAATGAAAGGAAATAAAATTTTAAAATTAAAATAAATTAAGATAACTTAACATAAAAATTGTGAACAAAAATTAAACTTAGACTAAACTATATTATTTAAAATTTACAACCTATATTAAACACTTAACACAGTATTTTTGACGAGTATAGTCAAAGAAAGGTTCAATCAGATAGCGGCGTCAATACGCAATTTCAGTACTTAAACTTTCACACTTAGGAATTTTTGATTCCTTTGATTGTTTGTCGTGACATACATTTCTAGCCGATTGTTGGTATTATTTCCCCTTTAAACATGTTACATTTCGGAATATCCCTTGGCCTTTTTATTTATGATGAAATTATCTTACGTGACTCAGACATAGACATACTTTTATGATTAAGGCATACACACAATGACTCTAACTTTTTGGTATTTGCAAACTTTCATTAAAAGGAAAACATCGGACACAGGTCTGTATTTACATACAACAAAGTGTCTTAGTTTGTCTTAAGGTTTATTTTTAAAGCTAGCAAGACAGCGATGACAGGTCTGTACCGACGTACAACAAAGCGACATGTCTTGCTAACTCAAATCAAAACAGAGGCAACAGGTCTGTACCTACGTACAACAGAGTTACTTGTTTTGACTCTCAAGTCAGTATGATTTTTCTATTCTTTCCATTTTAAGATGTACCTGATGTTGCTATACATCCCCAGAAAGTTTGCATACCTCATTTAAAATCAAAGTCTGTATGTCTTTAGCATAAAATTTAAGACCGATTGGTCATACATCTAAGTTAGTGACACGTTTGACTTTTTCTTGAGTATTTTATTAGCTTTGACACTCCCTATATGTATTATGCCTACCAACATATCTAACAAGATAATGTATAAGACTTAGAATTTTATGTGCATTATGTGTGAAAGCTAAACACTTAGAGTTTGTATTAACTGTGCTAATTCTCGTCACTTTGAACCTATGTATCTATGACTTTAACTCTTTTTCCGATATTCTCTTTTTTTTTGAATTTTTATGGTTTTCTTTCTTTTTTCTTTTTGTGTTTCATAAGTAATAGCAAGAAAATACTATAACCCACTAACTTGCTAAAAATAGAAACTATCCTAAGCTACTAAACTTACTATAAGAAGAAAGAAAGACTACTGCTATAAAAGGAAATAAAATTCTACGAAGGTCAATTCACTCTGGGTTACGCATTCCATTTAGTTGAATCAAATACTCAAATCGTGACTTATAAAAAGCTATAGTAAATAAATCAGCATTATTATCATCCGTTGCCACTTTTACCAGCTTTATTAAGTTCTTTTCAGCACAATCACGTATAAAATAATGCCTTATGTCTATGTGCTTGGTTTCATTATGTTTAACTGGATTATTAGTTATAGCAATTGTAGACTGGTTATCTATCCTAATAGGAGTATGAGTATAAGTCAAACCGTAATCCCGCAATTGTTGTTGTATCCACACAACCTGTGAACAGCAACTACGAGCAGCAACGTATTCGGCCTCGCACATTGACACGGTTACCGAAGTCTGTTTCTTGCATTGCCAGGAAATGAGTCTCCCTCCTAGGAACTGACAACCTCCAGTTGTTGACTTGCGCGTCAAGATGCATCCTCCGTAGTCTGAATCCGTGAACGCCTCCAATTCCAGATCTCCCTCCGCGTGATACCAAAGTCCCAGCTTCAGTTTCGACTTGAGGTATCGTAGAATCCGCTTCACAGCTTTCATGTGCATCTCTTTCGGATTAGCTTGAAACCTAGTACAAATACAAACAGCAAACATAGTGTCAGGTCTTGAAGCAGTTAAATACATAAGTGACCCAATCATGGCCCGATATATCGTTGGATCCACATCGGTATCACTTACAGTACCCGGTCCGAGATTGTGATTCACTTGAATCGGCGTGCTGAAATGAGCTGTCAGTTTTGTCCCTTCCATCCCGAAGCGCTCTAATATGTCATAGACATACTTCGTCTAAAGGATAAACATCTCCTCCTTCTTCTGGTCAACTTGTAAACCCAAAAAGAAGTTCAACTCACCCATAGCACTCATCTCGAATTTTGACTTCATCACCTTCTCAAAATCCTTGCACATTTGCTCGTCTGATGATCCAAAGATGATATCATCGACGTACACTTGTACCAAGATGAAGTGTTCTCACTTTCGCTTAACGAACAGCGTACTGTCTATCCTTCCTCTTTCAAACCCATTTTCTAACAGATGGTTGGACAGAGTATCGTACCACGCCCTTGGTGCTTGATGCAATCCATACAGAGCCTTATCTAATCGATATACTCTGTCTGGATATTTCGGATCTGTAAACCCGGGCGGCTATTCTACATACACCAGTTCCTTCACTTTCCCATAGAGGAAAGCACTCTTAACGTCTAGCTGATAAACCTTAAAGCCCTTGAAGGAAGCAAAAGCCAGAAACAAACGAATTGCCTCCAACCTTGCTACTGGCGCGAACACCTCATTGTAATCGATTCCCTCCTCTTGGTTGAAACCCTTTACAACTAACCTTGCCTTGTTGCGAGTGACTATACCCCGATCGTCTCTTTTGCACTTAAAAACCCATTTGGTTCCTATTGCTATTTCCCCTCGAGGTAATGGAACTAACTCCCACACTTCTAGTTTCCAAAATTGAGAGAGTTCTACCTGCATCGCTTCAACCCAAGAGTTATCTTTTAGTGCCATTTGCACGTTTTTCGGCTCTACTTGCGAGATGAAACAAGAATAGAGGCAGGTATGAAAGGCCTCGGAGTCATTTATCATCGACAACAACACAGTGTTGTTGTTTAAACTACTCCTAGTCCGCACACCCGCATTAGGATTTCCTATGATGCTTTCTATAGGATGGTTTTTGTCGATCCTAGATGTCTCTATCTCGTCACCTCTCAGATTATCTCCTAAATTTGATCCTATTTCACCTAACGGGGGAACGACCTCAGATTCCATATTTTCTTCCTCGTGGACAGTTTTCTCAGAGTTGGAAGTTGTTGTCTGAGTCTGATTCTCATTTGTAGGTGCTTCTGGATCAGTGACTTCTGGAGATCCATCTTCAGTTGAAGTAGGCTCGGATGTTGATTGAAATGTAGTCCTCGGAAAGCTATGACCTTCGTCATTCAGATTCAACGTCGCCATGTCCTTTTCGATGGTACATGCATTTTCATCCACAGGAATGTTAAATGACTCAAACAGATTGTCATAGTCAAATAACCATTCCGGACCTGTTTGGGGTTCATGTGTATAACTTGTGACTTCAATGTTATACACAATCTCTACAGTACCATTAGTTTTGTTAAAAACCCGTTTGTTTGGTGAGTTTGGCACATAACCTAGGAAGTATCCTTTGTCAGCCTTTTCACCAAACTTAGGTTGATGTTTTGTTCACAATAAATTACATGGTACCCCAAAAGGTTCGAAGCCAGTTAAATTAGGTGGCCGTTTATTCAAAATTTCATAACAGGTTTTGTTCAAAGATTTGACAGTAAGGACCCGTTTAAAATATGGCATGCGGTATTCACTGCCTCCCCCCAAAACATGGTAGGAAGCTTTGAATCCGAAAGCATGGTCCTTGCTGCCTCAATCAATGTCCTGTTCTTTCGTTCGGCCACCCCATTTTGTTGTGGCTCATAAGGTGCACTAAATTGATGCACTATGCCCTTTGATAGGCAATATACACCAATTACAGTGTTTTTAAACTCAGTTCCGTTATCACTACGAAGTTGTTTAACCCTTGTTCCATATGAATTCTCCACTTGGTCTAAGAACCCGATGAGCTTGGAAGCCGTCTCGTCCTTTGTACCTAGAAAGAAAACCCAAGAAAATCGTGAGTAATCGTCAGTGATAACTAAACAATACCAACTACCACCTATACTCCTTTTGTTGATTGGTCCGAAGAGGTCCATATGCAACAAATCGAATGTGGTAGTGATGGAGTTCTGAGTCTTGGACTTGTGTGCCTTCTTATGTTTGTTTGCCCTTCTTGCATGGTAGACACTTATCCTCGAACTGAAAACACTTCATAGGCACACCTTGCACCAGTCCATTTTTCGTTATATAGTTCATTTTCCTCAGGTGCAATTGTGCCATACGTGTCTGTGCCATAAAACCGACTCAGTCTCCGAAGCTTTAGATAACAGACAGATTGGACCCATCGAAGTTTCCGGCTTGTTCATATCGAGCATGTACAAGTCATTCTTCCTTGGTGCCCTCATCAGAATCCACTCTTCAGGTATCTTGAAACCCGGTTTTAGCACCAACGCCTCAGTATCAGTGAACATCACTGAATTCTTCTTATCACAGATTTGAGATACACTAATGAGATTGTGAACCAGTTTATCAACGTGATAAACTTGATCCAACTTGATCGTTCGATTAGTGAGCACTCCAGTACCCGTGATGTTTCCTCCCTTATTTCCCGCGAATGATACAAATCCCCGATTCCCTCCCTTGAAGTCTGTATGTATACTTCTTTCCCCTGTCATGTGCCTTGAGCATCCACTGTCGACCAACCATTTGTTGTTTAGACCTGTGGTTATCTCCTGCACATAAAAGAAAATAGGTTAGTTATCACGGGGAACCCAATCCATAACTGATTTGGTTATACCATTCTCGTCCACATACTTAAACTCTTTCAAATACCCATCTCTCCTTTCAGGTGACTTGGGTCTTTGAACTGGAGTTTGTTGTTGTGCCGAGTGATTTAAGTTCACTCTTTGCCTTTGTGTAGGCATTTGCTGTGGAGCTCTTGAATAATTACGATTATAATTCATTTCGGACTGATATCCCTGAGCTCTACCCGGTGTGTGATGTCTAACAGGAGTGTGTGACCTAACCGGAGTGTAAGCTCTGCTAGGTGTTGTGCTCCTATATTGTTGTTGTGGTCCAGACCTAGATTGATTAATGACTCGATTTGGTGAATTAGTCCTAATCACTTCTTTTGGTCCACCTTTCACCGGTATTTGTTTCACAGCCGGTTTTGGTGTAGCTTGCACAGTTTTCTCGGTACTCTGAGAACTACTAGTGCTCGCAACACTTGTAGAAGGCTTAACTTGTTCTGGCTTCCCTGACTTAGGTGTATTGTCTACTTTCCTATGCGGACAGTTAGAAGCAACGTGCCCCCTTTCGTGACATCTAAAGCAAGACATTTTGTCAATAGACTTCTTGTGTGTGCCCTTTGACTTAGGTGTCTCACTAGTGTCTGGTTCTTTTGGTGCTTCTATAGTGACTGGTTCATCATCCTGATCATTAAAGTCAATTTTATGTTTTCCTACAGGTGTATCACTAGATGATGGCACAAATTTATCATTCTTAATCTTAACATTAGTATCAGTCACCTTAGTTGCATTTTCCTTTACAGGTTCAGACACTGGTTGAGGTATTTCCTCTAAGTTTACTGATTTCTCAGTTTTCTCCTGAGGTTGAGGTACATAGTTGTCATTAAAAGGCGGAGGACTGTCATGATATCCTAGACCTACAGGCTTTTTAGATTGTCGTTGAGCATCTAAAATTTTCCCTAGGTTAAGACTTGAGTTCCTAAACTTTTCAAGTTTACTATTTGCCTCAGCTACCTTCACCTTAGACTCAGCTAGCTCTATGTCTTTGGTTTTCAGCTCCTTGGTTAATGCCTCAACATATTCATACATGAGTTCTAACCTAACACACTGTTCGCTCAGTTTGTCCTTTAGAACTATAACATCTTGTGCATCAGCCTTAAGCCTATCCCTAAGATCTTGCTTTATATCTATCAGGCTAGCATTATCTGATTTTAAAGATTCATTTTGAGCAGATATATTTTAGTGTGATTCTAGTACTAAATTTAACCTATCGTTAGAAGTAGCACATAAAACACACAATTCATGGAAAAGAGAAAAAGTCAGACTTACCTTGTATGATCTGATTCCACGTTGGCCATCTGAGCGACAAATTCCAAAATTGTCTAATCATCTGACTTCTCCACCCACATCGGACTGTTTTCTTTTTGACTGTTGTCCCCTGTGTTCTGCTCTGCTCCTTCACATCCAGTCTCAGTCACTTCAGCCATAAAGGCTCTAGCGTTCGTTTCTGGATGTGTACTCCAGTCATAAGTGTCGTCTAGCTGTTTGTCTGATGTGACGTTAGATAACAGACCAGCTGCTATATTTGCTTGATTGGTTGATGTACTCGGAAGATATCGCTGTTGTGATTGGTTCTGATACTGTCCATGATTCTGATTCTGCCCTTGGTAATTCTCTACCTTCGGTCTCTGACACTTTCTGGAGAAGTGTCCTAACCCTTGACGGTTGTAGCATTTTACCTTGGACTTATCGAAGCCAATCATGTTGTTACTCATATTCAGATTTCTTCCCGTCCGTTTGATGAACCTCTTAACCCGTTGAGTTACCATGGCCAGTTACCATTGGAGATCCATCTCTTCAAGGTCTTCAGGGTCTACCTGATCATAATCCTCATCCCATAGCGCGGGATCGTTGATTTTACCTTGAACGCAATTGCCGTAGGCGGCCACTAATAAAGCCAACAGATCTAGATGGTCTTCAGCAGATTTTGCGCTCATAGGCATCTTAGAATAACCCTGAGATGTAGATGCTGGTGTAGCCTGATGCTGCTGTTCTTCAGGTCTAGTAAACCCTAAGAAAGCCCTAGTCTGTGCGTCCTCTGGCTCAGCCGGTGACATTGTTTCTCCCAAGAAGAAGGTTTTAGCTGCGTTCATTTCGGCTGCCACTGAAGGTTTTGATTTCCAAAAATACATTGCTGGATTTTGAACATGTTCATAATCCGTTTATGCCTTCAGTAGTTCAAAATGATACGCCCTTAGCGTTCCCACCACATTCTCTAGAGTTAGGGTATAGTATTTATCCTCATCATGCTTAATCAAGGCCACGTACATCGCCCATTTGGCCGGTAAAGCATCCAGAAGCTTATTATTCTTTTCAGTGTCAATATACTCAATATCATGACTGTCTAACTCAGTCCGCAGATGATAGAAACGCTTGATAGTGTCTTCCAGCTTTTCATCCTTCAATGCCTTGAAGATTGCGAACTGCTGCTTGAGCATCTCCATACGTTTCCTTCTAACCCTCGGGTTACCCTCACACCGTTTTTCCAACGCCTCCCACAGCTCTTTTGCTGTCTTCTGATTTCGGAAAGTGTGTAGTATGTCCTGAGGTAATGCCATTCTGATTATACCGTAATTCTCTGCTTCAAACAGCTTTTTGTCACCATACTTCATTTTAGAATAAGGAACAACCTTTTGTCGTCCCTCGATCTCAGCTGTCGGTGGAATGTATCCCTCGTCGATACATATCCACATGCGCATATCGTTAAAGCGCGCGAAGTCAGCAAACCGATCTTTCCACCAGTAATAATCTTCAAGTTTCATCAATTTTGGCGGAGTATTTGCTTTTCCGACCTCGTGATCCATCTCCAGAAACCGTTGTAGACTTGTCATTGTTTCAAAGATAATTGAATCTAAACTTAATTAATTTAATTCGAAATTAATTTTAATTAATTCTTTCGAATTTAGGTAAATTCGAATCTAATTAATTTGAAACCTATTTGGGATTAAGTTAAATCCAATTAAAGTCGAATGTGATGACAAAGTCGAAGGTCTCTAAATTCGAAATTCTAGGTAAAATCGAAAATTACTCAAACTCGAAACCCAGATAAACTCGAAGCCCCCTATTCGACTTTAGTGCAAAGTCGAAGCCTAAAGTAAATTCGAAATGTCCAAACACGAAACCAGTTTTTAGGAAACTCGAAAGGAGCGTATTTTGGTCAAACTCGAGAATGAGCAAAACCCTAATTTCTCCTTAACAAAGTCGAGCGCCGCAAATTCGAGAAACGGTTAATACCTCGAGTTTTTCACGTTTTTCAGATTAAATCAATATTGTTACAAGAAAAAATATTGATTTTGATCAAAAACGTGAACTACAACAAAGTATTTCCCGGATTCCAATTTGATAAGCTCGAAAAACACAAAAACACGTGAGATTAACCGTCCAAAAGCGTCAAGAAACCTAGGATGTATCTTTATGAAAACGAAGAACACGAAGAACACCCCTTAGGCTCTGATACCACTTGTAAGGTCTTGCACTACAGAAATCTATCTAGACGCGACACACACCAACGAGTGCGGAATCCTCGTTAACGGCTTGACGGATATAACACTCACACGAAACACGGAGACTACCACAACGTAGTACGATCGACCACGAACGAACCTACGCGATGATTCTCTCCGAACTAACACAATATCAGCTGATAAACTCGAGATCGCCTTTTGCTAATTGCTCACACGAATTCTGCAAAAGTCTACTAATGATTCGAGTTAATCCCTAATTATAGAGGTCCATTCGAGTTTGTCATTGGACAAACTCGAATCCAGGCCCAAGGCCCATTCGAGTTTGTCTTCAAGACACATTAAAATTTACCTCCCATGTTAAATTCGAATTTGACCTATATTCGAATTTCACATGACCAACTTCTATTTAAATATATGATTTAACTTATGTTTGAATTAATCTTTGGACTTTATGTTTGAACTTCTTGTAATACATTACATCAAGTTCAAACATACAATCAATAAATATCAAACACATATATCAAACACTAGTTAGTATCCAATACCTTGCAACATGACTTAGACAAAATGCTAATACGACTTACACTGCTATCGTCACACAGGGTGTACCAACACAACTGAATAAAGTCCAAAGAAGGAGAAGAAGAAATTGCTTAATGAAGAAGTAACCAGATCCCGCCTATTTAAGTAGGCGGGTCGGGTCGGGCAAGCATAGATCTGCGCATTTATTTCGAAACGGGCCAGCCGGTTTTCAAAAAAAATTGGACAACATGGGCTCCATAAATTGTACCTAAAGACGAAAAATAAAATTGAGCCCAATTAAAAATATTTTTGTATTTTTTGATTTAGAGTAAATATGAAGACAAAAATAAGCTAGACTAACTAGATAAAATTAGGGTTAATTTTAAAAAACTTGTAATTTTGACAAGGCAAAAATAAATTGAATTAAAAAAAGGAACCAAGAAAAATATTTTTTTGATTTTCTGTAAAACTATTCTAAGAAATAAAATTATACTAAGACACAAACAAAATAAAATATTTATGACTTTTTAGTAAATTAACAAGATAGTTAAAATTAAACATAAAAATCTCTTTGTGTTTTACTGAAAGATTACGTAAAATAAAATTAAAATTAAAAATGAAATTAATATACTACATCCTGAAATTATTCCCCCTCAATTAAATACGTATCCTTTCTGATCTAGACTCTAGAACCTTTTTACCCTTGAAATACAGACAAACCTGGAATTAGTCAGCGTCCCACTCAACTATGAACAATTCACATAGCAAATTTCCGGATCATTAATCATTAAAAGTATACATAGATAAAGTAATATTGAACTTTATTTTGTAACACAACCTTTAAACTTAAATAATAGATATTTTCTAAATAAAGGAATTTCAAACACTTGTATGTTTGAAATAGAATTATTTAGAATATGTTTGGAGTTTTACTAGAAGGTGGATTCAACATGCCGATATGAGATACTAAAAACTGAAAACGAGGTTCCTCTAAAGTTTTAGTAAAAATATCAGCAAGTTGATATTCCGTTCCTACAAAGTACAATTCAATTGTTCCCTTTTCTACGTGATCTTTAATGAAATGATACCTGGTGTCTATATGCTTCGTTCTTGAATGCTGCACGGGATTGCAAGAAATAGCAATTGCGCTTCTGGAATCACAAAATATTGGCATATTGGTGAGCGAAAATCCATAGTCACGTAACTGTGTTCTCATCCACAGGACTTGAGAGCAACAGCTTGCGGCTGGTACATACTCAGTTTCTGCTGTGGATGTGGAAACACAGTTTTGCGTATTGGAAGACCAACTCACCGGTCGATCACCCAAAAATTGTATCCCGCCTGAAGTGCTTTTCCTATCAACTCTACAACCTGCAAAGTAAGCATCTGCAAAGGCATTATATTAAAAATCGTTTCCTTTTGGATACCAGAGACCAAGATCGGGTGTACCCTTAAGATAACGAAATATGCGTTTTACCGCAGTTAGATGTGATTCTTTTGGGTTGGCCTGAAAATGAGCACAAAGACATGTTGAAAACATTATATCTGGTCTACTAGCCGTAAGATACAGTAAGGATCCAATCATTCCTCTGCAAGTTGTATTGTGGACACTTTTTATGGAAGGATCAGTGTCTAACTTACAGTTTGAAGCCATGGGAGTTGTGATACTCGTGCAAGAGTCTAACTTATACTTCTTGAGAATGTCAAGAGTATATTTCGACTGGTTCACAAAAATCCCATTTTCAAGTTGTTTGACTTGTAATCCGATGAAAACATTCATTTCCCCCATCATACTCATCTCAAACCTGGACTCCATTAGGGATGAAAAATATGTGGAGATATTACAGTCAGTACATCCAAATATAATATCGTCAACACATATTTCGACTAGCATTATGTGTTGGCCTTCCTTTTTAGTGAACAAAGTTGTGTCCACCACACATTTGCTGAAATCAGCGGAGATAAGAAAGTTAGAAAGACTGTTATACCATGCTCGAGGTGTTTTTTCAAATCATAGAGGGCTTTGTCTAGCACATAAACATGGTCTAGTTTATGTGCATCAAAAAATCCTGGTGGTTGTTCAACGTACACTTCTTCGTTGAGTTCACCGTTCAGGAAGGTTGTCTTGATGTCCATCTGGTACACTTCGAAGTCTTTGTGTGTCGCGTATACCAAGAAGATTCTGATTGCTTCTATCCGTGCAACTGGAGCAAAGGTCTCATCATAATCTATGCCTTCTTGTTGTCGGTAGCCTTTGGCGACAAGTCTTGCCTTATTCCTTACCACGATGCCCTTTTCAACTTGTTTGTTCTTAAAAATCCACTTTGTTCCGATTATGGTTCGGTCTTTGGGTTTGGGAACTAACGGCCATACTCTAAGCTGTTCAAACTAGTTAAGCTCTTCTTGTATTGCCACAATCCAGTCTGGGTCTTTCAAGACTTCATTCAAACGAAAAGGCTCTATCATGCTTAGGATTGGCGCAAAGAGACAATCATTAGCAGATGTCCTTCGAGTTTGGACACCAGTAGAGAGATCACCAATGATTTGTTCGGTCGGGTTACTCCGGGTCCATTTTGTCTCGTGTGGATGAGGTGAACGGGATGGAAACTCAGTGGAGTGTGGGAATGGATGATGAGTTATGGTCGATGGTTTAGAACGAAGGTGCCACTGCTTCCGGTTCAGGTCCAGCTTGATCAGTTAAAGGAATAATGTTTGGCATT
>JAANYP010007132.1:0-30207 GCA_020465985.1 Centrapalus pauciflorus
TCTCTCTCTCTCTCTCTCTCTCTCTCTCTCTCTCTCTCTCTCTCTCTCTCTCTCTCTCTCTCTCTCTCTCTCTCCTCTGATGAAAAATGTTGTTATTCAGAGAATCTAAGTCTATGCTCGGATAGTGAACTTACATAATATTCATTCAAACTCAACAATATTAATTAAAAAAAATTCTTTAGCCAACTCTATTTTAGTAATTTTTCATCTTTTCTTGTGATATGTGAAATGATCTCTGAATTATGATCTCTCTTTGAACTAAGAATGATGACTATCCTTTTTTATCTTTCAATATGATGACTTTCTCCCTGCATTGTAATATCGATTCATTCTTTAATTAAGATTCAACATAAACTTTAGAACTTTGATAACTTCAAACTCAAAAAACATTGAAACTTTGACATCTTCAATTCTTCAATTTTTGAGAATTTCTAAAATCTTCTCTATTTCTTCCCCTTATGATGAATTTGAGAATCTTTGTTCATCATGCAAATATGATTTAGAAAATGTAAGACAAACTCAGTAGCTTTGCTCTCCCTCAAATGATTAACTATCTTCCTTGACCAATTCTAGTTATCCACCTTATCAATAACTTCTTATATAGATTAAAAATTTTTAAATAGTACTCATCCTTGACAATATAAAATCTTATTCCTTCCTAACAATATAAATCTCAGAAACAATCTCAGTATTTTTAACAAATATATACTCTCTTATAAAAAATTTTCCTAAGAAAATTATATCCCGCACCTTCAGATTTACAATCCGCTCTTTTATTTGTTTTCAGGAACTCTCTCCTTCAAATCACATCCTTGTTTTCTCAGAGCAATAACTTCTTCAAGTATGTTCATTTGGGGATCAATTAGAAGATGATTAATCAGAATGAAAGGATAAATCATGACGAAATGATTCTAATTGCATGAAATACCAAACATGAGATGATGTGAGAAAAAATGGGTGAAAAACGTAATAGGCTGCGTTGCTACTCTAGGCTCGTTTCTTCAAGCTCCGCCCCTTATTGAAAACGAAATTAACGAGGAAATTTGAGAAATTTAATATAATGTGAGAGAATAGTCTTATGAAATTGGATCAAATGTGATATGTAATGTATTGGAGAACTCAAAATATGTATATGAGAATCAAATAAGTTATGAAAGAATCTGAATGATGTAAGAAAATCACATGGAAAGAATCTTAGAAAAAAGTGACCACCAATGTGTATAGGAGAATCACACATAAGTTATTGATTTTTATTCAATTCAAGTCCGTTCTTTCTTTGATACCAATTGTTAGATCGTAAATCTACATTTAATCATAGATTCAACAATAATATATTCAAGAACATGCGAAAACCTTCTTTTTAATTGAATGCTTAAACTTGCTCTTAACTTTTAGTTCAAAAAATGAAATGACAAGTTCTAAGTAATTTTCCTTTGAAAAATTACTTTTATGACTCTAACCTAACACTTTTCCTAATCGACACTTCTAGCCCTTACACTTTCACATGTATGTCTAGACCTGACAATCCTGATTTTATATACATACAAACACACACATGTCATATTTACATAAATATCTAAACTCAGTCTTGATGTTATTGTGGAAACTATGTCTTCAAAAGCGATTATTATATTGTTCGAGGGGCTAAAGTGTCAATTGATGAAAGTTGAATTAATTATTCACGTTTACCGAGGCAGAATTATAAAAAGTGAAGAATAGAAATTACCTTAGGCCTCAGGGAGTGGTGCTCGGCACCCTCGGTACCGAGCTCGGCATCCATGGGAACACCGCGCCCCCATCTCGGCAACGGCATTCTCGAACTCGGCAACGGCATTGAAATGCCGAGCCCCTTTTCAATTTTCGACCGTTGTGTGTGTGTGTGTATATATATATATATATATATATATATATATATATATATATATATATATATATATATATATATATATATATATATATATATATATATATATATATATATATACACATAATTTTTTAAAATACAATCACATTCAAATCATTCAAAATTTAAAAAAACTTTCTCCCAACTCTCATCAACCTCCATTCTCATCACTCTCAAAATTTCAAATGGCATCCGGTTCCGGTTCCGGTTCGACGAACAATCCGAACACACCAACGTCGACAAATCAAGGTTATCGTCCGATCCCGATGCAAATGGATCAACCAATATTTTCTCCCACGGGTTTTATGAACTTTGCGGGGGTTCCGCAACCCGTTTTCGGTCAAGGGTATGGCATCACGTCTACTCGACTAAATTTCATGCCTCCGGAATATTCGCAATTTAACGCGTTCACGGAGTACCAACCACTCCCTTCCCCAACGTTTTCCCCATTTGGCACCCATCCATCTCAACATATTGCCGAACCCGAACCCGAAGTCGTTCCGGAAACACAACCCGAAGTCGAAGTGGAACCCGAACCCGAGTCGGCTACGAAAGGTAAAAAAAAGAAATCAACAACGAGGGATCCTACTCAACATTGGACCCCCCAAGAAGAGAAGACGTTGGCACGAGCTTGGCTCGATGTTTCTGAAGATCCTATTACTGGTACCGACCAAAATAGGAAAGATTTTTGGAACCGAATTCGGTTTAGGTTCCACCAAGAAATGGGGAAAAATGACTACCGTTCGAAAGATCAACTATACACAAAGTGGAGGAATGTCAACGCCGTCGTTAAACAATTTTCGGCGATATTTCAATCTATCCAATGGGAAAGTGGTCAAAACGACGCCAACATTCTAAAAAAGCACTTGGAATGTTTAAAGACGCGAATGGGTATCCGTTTCGACATATCGAAGTGTGGTCGGTCGTAAAAGATTCTCCAACTTGGCAACGTGTTGCGACGGCCGACGATTTTATCGAACGTGGGTCTAAACGATCAAAAACAACGGACTCTAACGAGTTCACAATGTCGTCGGATGCGCTTATCGGAATCGACCTTAACGACGATGACGACTCGTTTGAGGTTCCCCCACCCACACGGCCGATTGGAAGGAACGCGGCAAAACGTAAGGGTAAAGCGGCAACAAGTTCCGGTACGACGCCAACATCGGCTTCACGAGATGTTGATTCCATGACGGCAAATATAGTCGGGTTACAAAATCGTTTAGACGCATATTTGGATTTAAAAACACAAGATCTTATCGAAAAACAAAAAGCTCGTGACTTACGATTTTATGCCAAAGACGTTAGTCATTTGACCGGAAAACAACTCGAGCTCGTGATGAAACGAAAGGAAGAGATAGAAAAAAAATGGTTAATGTAGATTAAGTATTTTAATATTTTTTTTAAGTATTTTTAAGTATGTTTTTTTTTTAGTTTTAATGTCTTAATTATGTTAAATTTTAATATTATTAATGAAATGTTTTATGTTATTGTTTAATTTTAATATTATTAATTAAATATTATGTTTTGTTTCAATAATGCAAAAAAAATTAAAACGAATGGCATCCACACCCTCGAAATGGCATCAAAATGGCAAAGAATGGCAAAACTGACGTGGCGCTGACGTGGCGGCAATTTTGGGTGGCAACCGTGGCATCCACTCCCTTAGGCCTTATACTCTCGGCCGCTGCTTTTGGTTTTCGTAGACGATCGGCGATTTCGCAGAAAAAGAAACGGCGTACGAAGGGTTTTATTTTAAACCCTAATCACAAATCACCATTTAAGCTTATTGTAATCTCGTTGATCAAGCTCTGTAAACACTGCAAGTTTATAGTGGATTGATTCTCGGCTTCCTCCGTCCGTGGTTTTTCCCGTTTTGGGTTTTCCACGTAAATCTCTGTGTCTCCTTTACTTTATTGCATTTACGGTTTTATTGTTGTGGTTGATTATTGTTTGATAGTAGATTAATCCTATTCCGCATTGAACTAATATTGTCTTAATTGATTCGGATTCTTGGGTTTATGGATCAACGCATTCACATCGGTTTTACTACAATTGGTATCAGAGCCAGGTTCTAATATTAGTTTGTTGGGATTATTTTTATCAATTAATTAATCATGTCTTCGATGAAGTACGATATTCCGTTGTTGGATCGAAACACTAGGTTTCCTCTATGGCAAGTAAAGATGAGAGATGTATTAATTCAAATGGATTTACATAAGGCACTTCTTGGTATTGAGCGGATGCCCGCTTCATGGTCCGATGAGGAAAAGGAGATGAAAGATCTAAAGGCTTTATCACAAATTCGTTTGCATTTGTCAAATGATGTTTTACAGGATGTGTTGAAAGAAAACTCGGCGGCGTCTTTATGGTTAAAGTTGGAGCAGTTGTTGATGACTAAGAGCTTACCTAACAAGTTGCTTCTAAAGCAACGATTATTCAATTTAAAGATGAATGAAGGGAGTTCTTTGGCCGATCATATATCAACATTCAAAGAGTTGGTTAGTAACTTGAAGAATATGGATGTTGAGTATGAAGATGAAGATTTGGCTTTATTTTTGTTGTCATCTTTGCCCGAATCCTATGGCCACTTTCGTGATACTATCATTTATAGCCGTGACACTCTTGTATTGGATGAAGTTTTAGCTGCTTTGGATTCAAAAGAAAAGATGAAACAGATTATTGGTGGTGGTTCAAGTGATGTGAAAGCCGAAGGCTTAAATGCCAGAGGTCGAACAGTTGAGAGATGTAAAAACTCATCTTCAGGTAAGGCAAGGTCCAAGTCTAAAGGCAAACGCAAGTTTTGCAACTACTGTCATAAGAAGGGGCATACGATTGATGAATGCTTCAAACTGAAGAACAAAGAGAAAGAAAAAGCTGCTATAAATAGTAAACAAGGTAGTACATCTGGTGAAGCTGATGTGGTCGAGGTTGGTTCTGACGGAGAACTTCTAGCAGTCTCTGGAGGTGATTTAATACATACAGAAGAATGGATACTTGATTCTGGTTGCACTTTTCATATGTGTCCCAACAGAAGTTGGTTTCATACATTCGAGAAAGTTGATCAGGGCTCTGTTTTGATGAGTAATAATTCTACA
The DNA here is from genome assembly GCA_020465985.1 of Centrapalus pauciflorus. Lineage (NCBI taxonomy): Eukaryota > Viridiplantae > Streptophyta > Magnoliopsida > Asterales > Asteraceae > Centrapalus > Centrapalus pauciflorus. Next base: position 5,002 of record JAANYP010007132.1, read on the forward strand.
TGTTTGATTGCCGGACAAAGTACAGTGAGGATCCGTATGTTTGATGGAGTTATCCGAACCTTAGGGAATGTTAAATATGTTCCAGACCTCAGACGTAACTTGTTATCTCTTAGTTCCCTTGATGAAAAGGGATATCAGTTTGTTGGTAAAGGTGGAGTTATTCAGGTGCTCAAGGATGGTTCAGACATTATCACGGCAAACCGAAAAACCTCAAACCTTTATATTCTTGATGGGCAAACTATTACTGGTGATGCAGCTGTTGTCTCAAAGTCTTTATCAGATTCAGATCAGTCTCGTCTTTGGCACCTTCGACTCGGCCATATGAGTTTCCATGGCATGTCTGAATTGAGTCGAAGAGGTTTACTTGGAGGTCAAAAGATCGTGGAGCTAGAGTTTTGTGAAGATTGTGTATATGGCAAGCAAAAACGAGTGAGGTTCATGAGTGGTATACATACCACTAAAGGACCGCTTGATTATATTCACTCAGATTTATGGGGACCAGCGAAAGTTATCTCGAAAGGTGGAGCTTCTTATATGCTTACTATCATTGACGACTTCTCACGAAAGGTATGGTCTTTCTTTCTAAAGCATAAAAGTGATGTTTTTGTTACTTTTAGAGATTGGAAAGTGCAGGTTGAAAAACAATCAGGTTTGGAGGTGAAGTATCTTCGTACGGATAATGGACTTGAGTTCTGTTCTGAAGAGTTTAATGCCTATTGCCGAAAGGAAGGCATCACTCGACATCGCACAGTGGTCCATACACCTCAACAAAATGGTGTAGCCGAGAGAATGAATCGCACTATTATGGAGAAGGTCCGGTGTATGCTTTCAAACTCCAAATTGCCGAAGTCCTTTTGGGCGGAGGCTGCTTCGACTGCTTGTTATGTTATCAACCGTTCACCATCACGGGCAATTGAGAAGAAGACTCCTCTTGATTTATGGTCTGGAAAAGCTGCCGATTATACTGATTTGAAACTGTTTGGTTGTCCAGCGTATGCACGAGTTGACAATGGGAAATTAGAGCCGAGAGCAATTAAATGTGCTTTTCTTGGTTATAATTCAGGGGTTAAAGGATACAAGCTATAGAGTCCTGAGCTGAAAAAGGTTATTATCTCAAGGGATGTTACTTTTGACGAGACCGCTATGATTCATCGAGTTGATGACCCGTCTATTACTATGGAGGAATCATCTAAAGCAAGTAAGGAAAAGGCTCAAGTGGAGGTGGAGTTTCTTGTATCACCTAACACTACTTCAGACACTACTGAGCAACCAGAGTCTTCCTCGACTAATGAGCATGTAGTTGTGGCATCTTCATCTTCTTCACAACAACAAGCTCCTAATCCATGCATTGCAAGAGATAGACCGAGAAGACAAATTATACCTCCTAAAAGGTATGTTGAAGCTGAATTTGTTGCTTATGCTTGTAGGTCCCGAAAGGTTCCCAAAGTATATAGTAATAAACTGTAGAGGGGGGGTGAATACAGTATTTAAAAACTACACACTCTTTTTCTCAATGTTTGTATGTATTATCAACAAATGTTAATTACAAACAAGCTTGACTGCGGAATTATTCAAGCTGAGATGACAGAATACAACAGTATGGTTTCTAGTCTAAGACACACTCAAACTAGATTACAATGAACACACTCACTAAGATGCACTCACTGTATTTTACAAGACTTTAAGGAACAGCTTTGGTAAACAGCTTAGACACACAGAAGCTTGTTTACAGAAGATTTGCATGCATGAATATCACACTTGCACGTTCACTCTTGGTTTAAGCACTTAGCTTTCTTCACATTCTTTCTGACCTTAGAAGATTCCTTTTATACTCACTTAGAGGATCTAAGAGAAACATCTTCATTGGGCAGAATGAAAAAGGAGAAGTCTTGTTTGAAAAGACAATATAACTTTTCTGCACTTTTCTGAAAAGCAGACTTGCCTTCTCTTGTGCAGAACTTTTGTCTTTTTACTTTCTACTGTTGCATTTCCTTTAACCATTTTAGGAATGTCAACTTTGCGTCTTTCTTCCTTGTAAAGGCCTATTTTGATATAAGAAAAAGGTCTGTCACCCTTTTTCAAATATCCGTTTGTCTTCATGTAACAGAACAGCTTGGGCAGGCTGAGCGGTTCTGCTTTCCACTTTGTCTTCAACTGTGTAAACTGATCTGGTAGTTAAAAATAATACATGATGACTTGGAAACAAATTCCATAAAGTGTTTAGCCTGTTCACAAAGAACAGGTTCTGTTCACAAAGAACAGAACACTTTAAAAATGCCCAAGCTGCTCAACAGTGTAGAGCAGCGTAGACAGTTTATGTCCAGCCTGATCAGCAGACTGATCAGCTTGGACAAACTGTCTTGGTTGCAACACATGCAACGTATAGAACAGCTTTAGACTGATATTGCAAATCATTTTCAGGTTTCAATAAGGCATATAACAGGCCTTAAATTCAACCTTCAAATGTATCAACAGGTTTGATTATAAAATCTCCACCTCAGATGTAGAGCAGGTTTGACTGAGGCCTTTTTGTGCCTAACAATCTCCCCCTATTTGCAATAACCAGTCCAAGCTGGTTTTGTCAAAAGTCACTATATATTTTTACAGTACATTTGCTGAAATAAAATTACAACATTACAGTAAAGTAAAAGATCAGTTTATATATACACTGATTCTTGACTATACTTGAACAACATATGTTCTTACAAAAGTACGACTAATGTGCTAATGTATTTTACAACTAATGTAAAAAAAATAAAAAATTACAACTAATGTAATTGTGTACAACTAATGTACAGAGTGTACAACTTATGTACAAGATTTGGACTGTTTGAGACGGGAGCAGATAATGGCAAGCCTGTCCAACTAATGGACAGCTTCCATTCTTCACCTACCCAGATGGCAGGTGGACTTCATTCGACAGGGGGTGGCATCCCTTCTTTGAATCTTTTTAAAATTTCTTCCCTTGTTTCTTCATGTTCTTCAAGTTCAGCTGTAAGAAACATAAAGTTAGAACTTTGGAGCTCACCTCTGTCATAAAATCCTTTCAGCTCTTCCCAGACAGCTGCTCTCCATTGGCTGGACTGACTGAAGGAGGTGGCAATTCTGAAGGCTGCAAGCTGCTTAAGACCAACTTTGTGTAGGTCAGAAGCTCTTTGAAAACATTTCTTCTGAGATAAGGGATCCACAAAAAAAGCCCCTAACTCAGGCTCTTCAATCACTTTGCCATCTTCAAATTCAACTCCTTCAGGCAGGCTGTGGTCAACTCCTTTAATTTCCACAGCATAATCTCCTTGTTCAATCATCATAAGGAGTTCTTCCAGCTCTGAATCTCTCTTTTTCCTTCTGGCCTTGATTTTAGGGGATGTCACAGAGACACCCTCTTTGACTTCTTTAGGGATCAGGCCCAACTCACTCACTCTCTCCATCAGCTTCTTTATGTATGCCCTGATAGTCTTAGCCGTTTCTGACTTAGACTGGCTCAGGGCAACTGCCAGTTCCACCCATTCCCTGTAACCCATTTGAGCCACATCAGCGTGATCATATGATTCCAATTCAGGGCCTGTTGCACCCATCCTTGTGATCTGAAGTTTCCACTGAGTGCCTTTTCTTGATATGGGAACAGCTTTGACAATTCCTTCCTTGGCCCGCCTTCTAGTAGCAACATCATGAAATTTCTTTTTGGCCAAGTTGTCAAAATGGAATTTGGCTCTGGCAGAAGGTACTGTTGATTTGGTCACTGAGACCTGAGTACCTTTTTCCACTTCCTTCCCTTTTTTCTCCTGCTGATTGCTTGGCAGCTTCCATTATTTTCTTTTGCACCTCCAAGGTAGACATTTTTATTTTCTTTGCTTCTTGGAGGGCAAGAGACTTAGCAGCTTTGGCAGATTGTTCTTCTTTTCTTAACTCTTCCAGAGCCTTAAGTTGTTCTTCCCTAAACTCAAAGTATTTGTGCATAGGGAGGCCCATCTCTTTGGCTCTGGCTTTGTGAAACTGAGTTTTTGCCTGTTTCTGCTCAATAGGATCCACCGCTGCCTTTTCTTTTCCTTTAGCTGCTGTTTTAGGGACAGCAGCTTCAGGAATACTTTCTTCTTCTTCTTCTTCTTCTTTTTCCTCTGAAAGAATAAGGTGCCTCCTTTTGCTGCTAGGCCTGTCCTCAGGAATGACTTCCTCCCCCTTAGACTGAGCAGGGTTTGGAGAGCCAGCCTGAGTAGGCATAGCAGCTTGGAAAGCACCTTCAGCTGCACCTGTTTCTGCTGGTTGATCAGTTTGGGTTGCAGACACGGGTATCTCCTTAGGAGAAGGAATCTTCTCCCCCTTAGACTTAGTCTTCGAGGCAGATGATTTCTCCCCCTTTGAAGGAGATGATGCAGCGACTTCAACCCCTGGTCTGCCTGAAGACACAAAGTCAGCAGGCTTGCCAGCAGGTTTGGGAGGTTTAGGACCAACAAGGCTGTTCACTAAGTAAGCCAAGTTGTCCTTCACCTCACCAAGCTGGGAAAGACAGTTTTGAAGAGAAGAAGAATGGGAATCAGCAAAAGTGGTCAGCTTAACAATGTTGTCTCTATCAGAAGCTGTGAACAACAAACTTTGGAGCTGTGCAAGATGAAGTTCAAGAGAATCTTGCACATCAGCAAGGTTTGATGACACAGAATTTGATAGAGAACCTATAAGCGTGTTCAGGCTGGCCAATGTGGAAGGAATGGTAGTATTACAGGAAGTGAGGAGAGAGGACAGCTGTTGAGAAATAGCTGTCATAGAGGACACAGAGTCCTGTTGTGAGGAGAGGATAGAGGAAAGAGAGTTGGTTACATTTTCCAGCTGTGCAGTGAGTGCAAGCAGCTGTGGAGAGTGGTCAGCTTGTGGAGTAACTGGGAAGGATTCTTTAAACGTATCAAAGAATCCTTTGAGCTGCTCAGACACAGAGTCTGAGATTATGGATGGTAGGGAGTGAATGGTATGTTCCAAAGAACCAACTTTGTTGGACAGCAATGAAAGCTGATCCTTCAAAGGCAGGTCTTTGGGAGATGGTGGTGTATGGGTGGACTGTTTGGAGTGAGTAGATGGAGAAGATGATGATGAGGCTGGTGTTTGAGGATGAGAGGGCGAAGGAAGAGAAACTTTGGACAATAGTTCCATAGCCTGGGCAAAAGTAAGGTGGCCCAGGTTAGAGGGATCAAGGGGTCCTTCAGCAGCGGCTGTAGCTGCATCATTAGGAGAAGGAGATGATGTTTTGGGCCTCTCAGATGCTGCTTGTGTTGCAGCACCCTCATGAAGACCAGTGGTGGTTCCCTCTGCAGTGCCTTGGTCTAAAGGCACCTCATCATGGGGAGATGGGATATGCATTTCAACATCAGCAGTGGTGAAACCTGCTGATGGAATTTGCATTGAGGGATCAGCCTCACCAGAGGGATGGTATGATCCCTGATGTTCATCAGCTTGTGTTGTTGGTCCCTCAGCAGCTGTTTGGTGTTGAACAGCTGAATCATGGGGAACAGAAGTTTGAGGCTGAGCTGCTGATTGGTCTATATCAGCAGCGTGGGCACCTCGTGCAGACTCAGGGTGTAAGGAGATATGAGTGGGGGACAGTGTGGACTCAGTGTGGAGTGGAGAGGGCTCCTGTCTTTCAATATCCTCAGCCTGTTGGGAGGCTGGGGTAGTTGATGTGGGTATCTCCATTTGTACAACTGGTTCCTGTTGGGAGGAACCAGAGGGTCTAGGCTGACTCAAGGGTGACTCAGGCTGGAGTGAAGCAGGCTCCAAATGAGCTGAACCTTCTCCCAAAATAGGGGAGGCAGCTTGGGTTGCTTCTTTTACAACTGAACCCTGTTGAGAGGGAACAGAGGAGACTGTTTTCTGGGCTAGTTTCTTTTTGGCTAATGATTTTCTTTGATAACGGATGGATGAAGTGGGTGATTGTGGAGAGGAGCGGGGATCTGTTTGGACTGGATGGGAGACTGGGTCAGGAACAGTGGGGCTGGACTGTTCCATAGTCTCTTGTGCCACAGAGCACCAGCCACAAAGGCTTCAGGCTCAAAAAATGAGCCAGGGTGAGGAATCTGCTCTTCCTCAGCCACAGAGGCTAAGGGAGCAGACTCAGCTTGAGCTGTTTTGGCCTTCTTTTTAGCAGGCCCAGCTTCAGCTGCCAAGGTCCTTTTTACCAACTTAGACCTGGCTTTGGATTTCCCACCGGGAGCAGCAGTGACTGGATCCACCCTCACAGCAGAGGGTCCTTCCACTAAACCCAACAGCCTCCTCATTGGTGTTGAGAGAGGAGGCTCATTTTCCAGTACAGGAGTATGAAACACCCTATCCCCTATCACAGGGAATGCAGCAGTTTTAAGTAGGGGTTGAGAGTGATATAGATGCTCACCACAGACATGGCAGAAGATGAGACTCAGGAACCTGGGATATCTGACAGCTGCTGGTCTTGGCTCTTGTTGTACCAGGTTCTTCATGTTCAAGAAGATCCATTTGGCCATGTCAAGTGTAGTCCCATCCACCAGCTGAAGGACGATAGGCACTTCATCTCTACTAAGTTGGTCAAAGGAACCAACCTTGCTGCTGAATGACATTGCCACAGAGGCAAATAAGAAGTTGTAAGTAGGTGATAACTCCTTCCTGTACAAAGTAGCTCCAACCTTGGGTTCTGCCACACCACAGAAGCGTAGCAGATTGCCCATTTGCTCATTTTCAGGCTGAGGGAGATCATAGGTCTCAGCCACTGGAAGATGAAGAACTTCCCTCAAAAGATCGACTGTAATCTCAATGGTTTGAGTCCCATTGAGAATAGTACCTCTGATAACCTTAGTGTTTGGATTGTAAGAGCAGGTGTACCAGAACTCGTATACCATCTCTTGGTACAGGACACCAGGAGATGCAGTCAGGGCATAGTTCAACGGATGAACTTGCAGGAATTCCACCATTTGATCGTAACCCTTCCCCACATAGTTTTTGGTGATTGTGAGGTTTGCTATGTAGTTGGTGGGTTTCAGGGTCAGCATCGTGGTGACAGAAGGATGTTTAACAACATCCTCACCAACGAAAACTGGCAGAAAGGGATTGGGTCTGTGAGCCATTTGAGAAATTTGAAGGTTTGAGGAAGCAAAAGACACTTAGTCGATTTTAGGGTTCTTGAGAATTTCTGGGAATGATGAGGAAGACGAAGATGAAACAGTATTGTGGTATTTATAGGATTTTGAATGGTCGTGTGTATGAGAGAGAAAAGATTTGGGCGGTTTGATTTGAAATGTTTGTTAACGGAAAACGGAACGGTTGTCCATGTCAGAAACATTGTCAGACCACTTGACCTTTTTTATCACTAACACACGTAACATACATTATCCGCAGTAATTAAGTTAAATAAAACATAATTTAAGAAACTTAATTATGAAGAAAGGTAATTAAACTGTTGGTCTACGCTGATGGTCAAACATGTGATGATCAGGGTCAACAAGGTTCTCAGTCTTCAAGCTGTTCTTCCTTCAAACTGTTCCTTCAGCCTGCTCTCCTTTGTGAGAACAGGTTGAGTTCAATAGATGAACAGGTTACAGTGTGAAGAAGTGAACAGGTTGAAGACTGAACCATCAGGGCAGGCTGGACGAATAAACAGGTTAAACTGTTTTTGTTCAGCCTGTTGTATGTTCAAGCTGTTCAAGTTTTTCAGACAAATGACTAAGTACAGAACATGTATAACCTGTTCTGTCTAAGCTGTTCAGAGAAACTTGAGCAGTGTGAGACATACGAATTATTAGACCGTTGAGAGACACTTAGTCACTCTTGTTTAACATGCCCAGCTTGCTGACAAGGTAATTAAACCTTGTTTCATCCAGAGGTTTGGTGAAAATGTCTGCAAGCTGTTCATTTGTGGAAATAAAACTTACCTCCACATTACCTTTTTGGATGTGATCCCTGATGAAGTGATGTCTGACTTCAATATGCTTTGTTCTTGAGTGAAATACTGGATTGTTGGAGATGGCTATGGCACTTGTGTTATCACACAGAATAGGAGTTTCCCTATACACAAGCCCATAGTCTTCAAGCTGATGCTGCATCCACAGAATCTGCCCACAGCAGCTTCCAGCAGCAATGTATTCAGCTTCAGCAGTAGAAGTGGACACTGAGTTCTGCTTCTTGCTACTCCAACTGATCAACTTTCCACCAAGGAGTTGACATCCACCTGTTGTGCTTTTCCTGTCTAACCTGCAGCCTGCAAAATCAGAATCTTAATAACCTGTTAGTTCAAGGCTTGAGTCTTTGGGATACCAAAGACCCAAACCTGGAGTACCCTTCAGGTATCTGAAGATTCTTTTAACAGCTGCAAGATGTGATTCCTTTGGATTAGCTTGGAACCTAGCACATAAACAGGTGGCAAACATAATATCAGGTCTGCTAGCAGTCAAGTATAGCAAGCTCCCAATCATGCCTCTTTAAGCTGTTACTGAAACAGCTTTGCCACTGGCATCAGCATCCAATTTTACATTGGTTGCCATTGGGGTTTTAATAGGAGAACTTTGATCAAATTTAAACTTTTTCAAAAGATCTAAAGTGTACTTTCTTTGATTTATAAAAATTCCAGTTGAGGTTTGTTTAACCTGTAATCCTAAAAAGAAAGTTAGTTCTCCCATCATAATCATTTCATACTTGGATTTCATGAGTAATGAAAAATTCTTGCATAGTTGCTCATTAGTAGAACCAAATATTATGTCATCCACATAAATTTGAACAAGCATAATATCAGACTTCACCTTCTTTATGAACAATGTGGTATCCACTTTACCTCTGGAGTACCCATTGCTCATAAGGAATTCAGTAAGAGTGTCATACCAGGCTCTAGGGGCTTTTTTGAGACCATAGAGAGCTTTGTCTAACTTATAGACAAAACCTGGGTGTTGTTCATTTTCAAAACCTGGAGGCTGCTTGACATATACTTCTTCTTGCAGCTTCCCATTCAAAAATGCACTCTTCACATCCATTTGAAATACCTTTATGCTCTTATGAGCAGCGTAGGCTAGATACAAACGAATTGCTTCTAGCCTGGCCACAGGAGCAAATGTCTCATCATAGTCAATGCCTCCCTCCTGTCTGTAGCCCTGAGCAACCAGTCTTGCCTTATTTCTAAAGACATGACCTTGCTCATCCATTTTGTTCCTGAAAACCCATTTTGTGCCAATTATTGTTTTTCCTTTAGGGGCAGGGACCAGCTTCCATACTTTGTTTCTCTCAAACTGATTGAGTTCTTCTTGCATGGCAGTGATCCAATTGGCATCTTTTAGTGCTTCATCCACCTTCTTTGGCTCCATCAGTGAAACAAAACTAGAGAACATACAAAAGTTCCCTAAGCTGTCCCACCGAGTTTGTATCCCTTTATTGATGTCACCAATTATTTGATCATTGGGGTGACACCTGATCCACTTAGGATCATTTTTCAATGATGACTTACCAGAGTTGTTAACATCTTCAGCAGGTCCTGTTGAACAGCTCTCAAGATTTTCAGACACACTGTTGTCTTGAGCCTGTTCACTTGTTGAACATGTCTGACCACTGTTGAACATATCAGCAGAGGAACTGGGGAAATCAGCATTGATAGGTTCTGGACATGCAGTTGTAATTAAGTCAGTACATTTATTCACACAGGGTGTATTGACATAATCATCATCATGTCCATTATGATTAGCAGGTTCCACACTGAGTGTAGTGGAAGCTTTTGAGTCCTCTTCATTGATTGAATGCATCAGATCATCAAAGTTGAGGTCTCCTGAAACTGATTCAGGAACAGCTTTGGTGGAGGCATTCTTGGACTCTTCAAAGGTGACATTGATAGATTCATCTATCACCTTTCTTTTGTTGTTGTATACTCTGTAGGCTTTGGAGATAGAAGAGTAACCAACAAACACTCCTTCATCAGCTTTAGGTTCAAATTTTGACAGCTGGTCCCTTTGATTCAGAATGAAACAGGGACATCCAAACACATGGAAATAGCTGACATTTGGCTTTCTCCCTTTGAGCAGCTCATAGGGGGTCTTGTTGAACCTTTTCACCACTAAGGATCTGTTTTGAGTGAAGCAGGCAGTGTTGACAGCTTCAGCCCAAAATGATGAAGGCAAACCTGATGCACACAGCATGGTTCTGGCAGCTTCAATGAGAGTTCGGTTTCTCCTTTCAGCAACTCCATTTTGTTGAGGAGTTCTTACTGCTGAAAAGTTTTGACTGATACCTTTCTCTTCACAGAAGTCTTCAAGAGTACTGTTTCTGAATTCAGTACCATGATCACTTCTAAGCTGCTTTACTTGGGCAGAGTTCAGCATTTCCATCTTTTTAACAAATCCAATAATTTCTCTCGCAGCCTCTCCTTTGCTCTTCAAAAAGATCACCCATGTGTACCTGGAGAACTCATCAACCATTACAAGAGTGTATCTTCTTCCTCCTAGACTTGGGACATTAATAGGTCCAAACAAGTCCATATGGATTAAGAAGAGTGGAGTATCAATAGAGAAATTGTGTTTGGATTTAAAAGATGTTTTTCTCTGCTTGCCTTTCTCACAAGCTGTGCATAATCTATCTTTGGCAAAAGTAATAGAAGGCAAACCTGTCACCAACTCTTTCTTACAGAGTTTATTGATGTTCTTGAAGTTCAGGTGTGACAGTCTTCTATGCCATAACCAGTTTAGATCAGCATTGGTTCTTGTGAGAAAACAGGTTTCAGTTGTGGGATCAGCAGAATGCATATCCACAACATATACACCTTTCTTTCGTTGAGCACACAGCACAACTTTGCCTTGGGAATCCAATATGTAACCCAGGTGCTCATCAAAGTTAACCTTGTAGCCAGCATCACACAGTTGGCTTATGCTAACAAGGTTATGTTTTAGCCCAACCACATAGGCTACCCTTTTGAACACTGCAGCACCAGCTTTAAGAGTTCCATATCCCTCAGTGGATCCCTGCACATTGTCACCAAAGGTGACTTTTGGCCCTTTTTCAGGCCTGAGATCACTCAGCAGTTCTTTACAACCTGTCATGTGCCCTGAGCAGCCACTGTCCAAGTACCAAACCTGGGAAGGTTGTTTTTCCTGCAGAGTGAGAAGAGAATTATTAGTTATTTTTAGGGGAACTCATCACACAGATGAGTTCTCCTACTTCATCAACACTTGTTGATGGATTTTGAATGTCCACACTAATATTCCCTATTTGAATGGTATCAGTTTGAATACCATCCTCAGTGACTATGTCATTTCCACCACTGCTTGTAACAGCTGTGAGGGAAACAGCAGAGCCAACAGGCCTCAAGTCCTCAGGTTCAGGACAATCCTTGGCCAGATGTGTCTTCTTCCCACACTTGTAGCATTTTCTCTTTTTAGTACTTTTGGAAGAAGGACCTTCAGAAACACATTCTGAGCTGTTTTTGTTGATTCTTTCAGGTTTAGCATTTTTTGTAAAATCAACAGCTTGTGTGGTAAGTTCAAAGGCCACAGCTTTGACTGTCTCTTCTTTCCTCTTTTTGGGAGGACAGATGTCAAAGACAGGAAGCTTGATTGGCTTTTGAGCTTCCACAGGTTTGGGAAACTTATTCCCAGTTGTCTCAGTTTGAGCAATGGCTTTGCCTTTGCCTCTACTGAGTTGTGATTTATGCTGCCTATCAGCATACTCACTGTGTTTGGTTTTGAAAAACTTATTTTCATTTAAAACCAACTTACCACCATGATTTGAAAACTTATTTGAAATCACAGCAGTTTTGTTTTCAACCTGAGACTTACCCTTGTTGAAAACAGGCTGCTTACTTTTTGAAAACTTATTTTCAAAATGTTTAGCATCAAAAGGATTAACATGCTTTTTACCAACAGCTTTGGGCTCTGAACTTGTTTTGTCAACAGGCTTAGCATCCACAGCTTCAGTTTGAGCATGTTTTCCTTTCTTCTGCTTGTGTGAGCTAGCAGAGCACTTAGCAGGCTGTTTTGGAGAACAGACTCCAACATCAGCTTTTGAGCTGAGTTCACACAAGCTGTCAGTATTTTGAGGCCTGACAAACCTGTTTGTTGAAATAAGTTTACCATTCACATTTTGGATGAATGTATTTGGAAGTTCACCAAGAGTGGACAAGTCTTCTTTCAAATTACTTATTTCAACGATGGAAGCTGCTGTGTCAAGATCCCCTCCAAGATAGGCTTGGATTTGAGCAGGGATCTGTTGACTGATACAATGGCTGACTTTTTGTGCAGATTGGCACCAAGAGTCAACTATCTTTTGAAGCTTAGCATGCTTTATATCTGTTTCTCTCTTTTCTTCCAGTAAAATGGAGTTGATGTGTTTTAATTCATCAAGCTCAGTTTCCAACTTATAGAAACTGTCCAGTTTACTGGTTTTAGTTTTAAGATCAGCTTTAAGCTTAGAGATTTCAGATAATAAAGCATCATGCTTCTCAACAGCAGCTTTCAGATCAACAAGCATGTATTCAAACATTTTAACTTTTTCTTCAGAACTGTAAGCCATAAAATTTTGTACCTTATACATCATTGTAGGATTCCAGTTCTCCAAGCTGCTGAAGGCTTCAGCTTCAGCCATGTCCTGTTTGAAACTGCTTGTTGATGGGACATCAGAGTTGGCCATCAGACACTGATTATCTTCTTCATCAGATGATGAATCAGATTCCTCCCAGTCACATGTCTCAGCCATGAGTCCCTTCTGGCGATTGGAAGACACAGAGTTTTCCAATTTCCTCAGCTTAGCCATGGCCATAAGGTACTTAACCCTATAGCCATCATCCCTGTTAGTCTTGATAGGTTTGGATGACTGACCAACAGCTTTTGACACACAGTCAGCAGCTATATGGCCAGTTTTGCCACACTTGAAGCACTCAGCCTTGGATTTGTCAAATGCTTTCTTTTTGCCAGCACTTGCACTTCCTTGTAGCATACTTCTTCCAAATCTTCTCTTGCTGAACTTTTTGACAAGCATAGCTATCATTTGCTCATCATCTTGTTCAGTAAGATCTGCAGCCTCTTCTTCTTCAGACACCTCCTCCTTATCATCATCCTGTTGATCAGGTTGAGTGAACACATCACTCACCTGATTAACAGACTGTCTCACATTAGCCACAAAGGCTGTACCTCTTCTGGACATTTCCAAGGCATTCCTCTTTTGCTGCCTTGATTGTTCATCATTCAGTAAGGATCCATACAGATTGACCAGATCCATACTTCTGATAGTACCTGAGTTTCTTAGGATGGTTGAGAAATAGTTCCACTCCTCAGGTAAAATGTCCAGAAACTTGTTCACCAAAGTAAGACTGTCCTTGGTGATCCCAACAGCTTTGAGATCATTCACCAGAGCAGTGAACCTGGTGTAGGTTTCTGTGAGAGACTCCTTTGGTTTGGCAAAGAAGAGTTCATACTGTCTAACAAGATTGTTAATCCTGTTGTCCAGTGTGATTGTGGGTCCATCATAGACGGTACACAGAGTATCCCACATCTCCTTTGCAGTCTTCATCTTCTCAACCTGCTTGAACACATCATCAGGAAGAGAAATGACCAGGTTGTTTCTGGCCTTTGCATCCAGAGCTACCATTCTCTTGTCTTCATCAGACCATTGAGCTTTTGCTTTCTCAAAGGTCCTGATTTCAGGAGCAGCTCCTTCAACCGCTGGAGTTATTGTAGTAACAGAGGTTGGCACATAGGGACCCTCCATCACTATCTCTGGCAGTTGTACATCCAGATTCTCTAAATAGAGCATCATTCTGCACTTCCAACCAGAGAAGTTTTGATGATTAAATTTTGGAGGCTTGCCCATAGAGCCATTGTCATAGTAAGAAGAGTTTGCAGCACTGTTGTCCATGGAAACTTGGGATTATGAGAGATCTAGAATGACACACACTCTAAACTGCTCTGATACCAGTTGTAGGTCCCGAAAGGTTCCCAAAGTATATAGTAATAAACTGTAGAGGGGGGGGTGAATACAGTATTTAAAATCTACACACTCTTTTTCTCAATGTTTGTATGTATTATCAACAAATGTTAATTACAAACAAGCTTGACTGCGGAATTGTTCAAGCTGAGATGACAGAATACAACAGTATGGTTTCTAGTCTAAGACACACTCAAACTAGATTACAATGAACACACTCACTAAGATGCACTCACTGTATTTTACAAGACTTTAAGGAACAGCTTTGGTAAACAGCTTAGACACACAGAAGCTTGTTTACAGAAGATTTGCATGCATGAATATCACACTTGCACGTTCACTCTTGATTTAAGCACTTAGCTTTCTTCACATTCTTTTTGACCTTAGAAGCTTCCTTTTATACTCATTTAGAGGATCTAAGAGAAACATCTTCATTGGGCAGAATGAAAAAGGAGAAGTCTTGTTTGAAAAGACAATATAACTTTTCTGCACTTTTCTGAAAAGCAGACTTGCCTTCTCTTGTGCAGAACTTTTGTCTTTTTACTTTCTACTGTTGCATTGCCTTTAACCATTTTAGGAATGTCAACTTTGCGTCTTTCTTCCTTGTAAAGGCCTATTCTGATATAAGAAAAAGGTCTGTCACCCTTTTTCAAATATCCGTTTGTCTTCATGTAACAGAACAGCTTGGGCAGGCTGAGCGGTTCTGCTTTCCACTTTGTCTTCAACTGTGTAAACTGATCTGGTAGTTAAAAACAATACATGATGACTTGGAAACAAATTCCATAAAGTATTTAGCCTGTTCACAAAGAACAGGTTCTGTTCACAAAGAACAGAACACTTTAAAAATGCCCAAGCTGCTCAACAGTGTAGAGCAGCGTAGACAGTTTATGTCCAGCCTGATCAGCAGACTGATCAGCTTGGACAAACTGTCTTGGTTGCAACACATGCAACGTATAGAACAGCTTTAGACTGATATTGCAAATCATTTTCAGGTTTCAATAAGGCATATAACAGGCCTTAAATTACAACCTTCAAATGCATCAACAGGTTTGAATATAAAATCTCCCCCTCAGATGTAGAGCAGGTTTGACTGAGGCCTTTTTGTGCCTAACAGAAATGGAAGAGCTGGAAGAGGGTGAGTTTGTGCCAGAAGATATAGTTGACTGGAAATCAGATGATGAGGTATGTGCTGATGAGGACGATGAAGCTGATGAGATCGTCGTGCAGCAAAACCCTATCATTGATACATATATAATATAAGGCAATGATGTTGTTAACCTAGAAGTGGTGAATGCTGCGTTAAATGTTGAGCCATCTGTAGATGAACCTGCCAGAGAACTAACAAATGAAGAGAAACAAAAGTTGTGGTTCAGGGCTGAACAGAAGGAGTTAGAGCTTAAAAAGAAAATGAGGGTGCCGGGTGCTGGAAAGTTGTCGGGAAGCATATTAAGCTGGTTCTTTGATCGAGAACTGCAGCTATTCATAATCAAGAGAAAAGACGGGCTCCAGTACCTGAGGCGAACTCTGAAAGCATTCAATTCACTGCCAGAGATTGAGATCAAAGTGTTAGCATGGAAAGAACTGATTAATTTTGGCAATGATCCCTACGCAGATATAATAGCCAGAATCATAAGGAAAGAGGGAAGATCAAGAAAGTTTGAACGCCTAAATCCAAGGGTTGGATAAAGAGTAGAGGATCCTTCCCGTATTGATCCTCTAACTGGGCGACCTTGGATGAAGATTCAATACAAACCCGTAAGGTGTCTAAGGAAGGTGCCGCTCAAGCCTATGCCACAGAATGTCTTGAAGAATCTGCATTGGTGGTATACTGAAAGTGAGACTGGAGAAGCGGTGATGGAAGATTTTGAAGAAAATGTTATTCTTAAAATCTATGATCCTCTTCATCTGGTAAACCTTTCTAGAGATGATCTACAAATTTTGCATGCTTGTAAGATTTCTAGTGATGCTCATATGGATAGTGAGGCTAGGAAGTATGAGAATGTGGTTAAAGTATGTGTTGAAAAGGGCTTGTATGCTGGAAGTAGTTTGAATAAATAATAAACAAGGTTCTTGATCAAATGTGTGAATTATTAGAAGCTATCGTCAAGGGGGAGTCTGTTGGTACACCTTGTGTGACGATAGCAGTCTAAGTGATCCTACATTGTGGTTTAGCAAGTGTTTGTTATATATGTTTATATATGGTTGATAGTTATTATTGTTTGTGTGTTTGAACTTGATGTAACGTATTACAAGAAGTTCAAACATAAAGGTCAAAGATAAAATCAATCATAAGGTAAAAACATAAGTTTCAATACTAAGTTGAGTATGTGAAATAGTAGATTCGAATTATATAAGGTTTGACATTCGAATCTGTGTCAGATTCGAATGTAGACCTAGATTCGAAGCTAGGCAGATTCGAGAGTGTCTATGATGACAAACTCGAATGGGCCTTGGGCCAGATTCGAGTTTGGCCCATAACAGACTCGAATTAGCCTCTATAATTAGGGATAGACTCGATTAATTATCAGACTTTTTGCAAAATTCGTCAGTAATTGAGCATTAAGCGATCTCGAGTTTATCATCAGTGTTAGTGCCGTTTCGGAGAGAATCAGTTCGTAGGATCGTTCGTGTGTCGTTCGTTCAGCTTCTGGTAGTCTCCGTGTTTCTGTGTGAGAGTTGTTTCCGTCTACCCGTTAACGAGGATTCCGCACTCGTTGACGGTTCCGCGTCTAGATAGATCTCGTAGTGGTAGACCTTACATATATTATAATAATAACATTTACCATAGTAAATATTACTATTCATAAGTCATTCATAGAAATAGTAAAACTAAAATAATAATATATACATCTTTGTGTAATATTTTAATAAAAAGATTTGTAGCTCAATTGGTTAATGTATAATTCATTAATGAAGAGGTCATGACTTCAAACCATTTTGACTTCAACAATATTGTAATTAATTAACTCAACTGGTTTTTTACATGTTGAGTTAAACTAATGTATTTTTATTTTAGGATATTATTAACATAAATTATACTAATTTACTATTAAACATTTTATTTCCTAAATATATTTAAGAAAATATGTCTTCTTTCTTCACGTATATAGCTTTTTCAGAAATAATCAGTATTAAATATATAATTTTTTATAACAATTAACTAATATTATTTATCATATATTGAGATTAATTTTAATTTTAAAAGAGGTTATTATAAAAGTAACACATATATTTATTAAAATAAAAAAATAAATAGTTTATATAATTTTAAAACATTAAGCAAATTTTTTATTTTAGTTCAAAAAAGTATGTTTATAATTTTATGTTTTTTATATACCGAAACTTGATAAAATGATGTTTAATGGCTAGCTGACTAATATTCCATGCTTGAATAATAATGGTTTTGTTTTCTATACACTACCTCAAATACTATTGCATAATTATTATTATTTATATGATTTTTTTAGTTCCTCCAAAGAAAATTGTATGTACATAAAATAGATAATGCAAGACAAGGATTCATGTCGATAAATGATGATCATGATTCACGAGTATATGAAATTCTTTTTAGAAATATTATATAACTATATTTTTTATGCTTAATAATAATTATGCAAGTGTATTTCTATTTTTATTTTATATTGTGATCACTTTTTTATTTGTAATTGGATTTTAAACTAAAAAAATAGTAAGTTACTCTATATAGGTTTTTAATCGTTATTATTATAATTTACTTAATACATCAAAATTTAATTGATGTTGATGATTATTACTAAATGAAGTTGTGACGGATAACAAATTTTGAATGGACAAAATTGTATGGATGTGAAAAAATTTAAAAAACAAGTAAAATGGAAGATTTTGTTAATTTTTATTCATTTTCATATTTTTTTAATGATCAACTAAGTAATATTTTTCTTTCATAAATTCATGATGGAAACATGTAAGTACAAAAAGTCAGAAAAAGTTGATGGTCATGATATAATTAATTGATGTCAATGAATGAGATGTTGATGAGACTACATTATTGTGTGTTTTCGGTAGTCTTTAAGGCTTATATGTACACTTTTATTTCATAACTATCGTACTTTTACATCATATTTGTGTTTCAGGGTCAGAAAGTCAATTGGAAGCAACTCAGAAAAATTCAGCTCGAAACATGCAGGTGGGGGCGCAGCCGTGCGCCACCTGCCAAAATAGAAAGTTTGGGAGATAGAGAGCATTTCCAGCACAGCCCGGCGTACCCCTGGACGTACCTAAGGGCAGGCGTAGGCCGCGTCCAGGTTTGCGCCCGTGCAGCGTAAAAACCCTATGGTCGCATTTTTACATCCAAAACCCTAATCCACTCGTCCTCTATAAATAGAGAGCACCTGCGGTCGTTTTAAAAAAACCCGAATTATTAAAAAAGCTGGCGAAGCCCTGCTGCAATCGAGTCGCTGATCAAGTACGAAGAAGTGAAGTGCTAATCATTCCTCATCTCAGAAGCCTAAATATGATTCTCACAATCATTTTCGGTGAAAAACACATGATGGAGGGCTAAACGCTTCATAGCTATTTGCGGAGGATCTACGACTAAGTCTTATTTAATTTGAACATGAATATTTGTATTGATGTGTTTTATGATTATTGAATATTTCTCGTTACACAAATGATGTACTTTTGGTTATGATTATGTGAATGATTGAATTGGTAAAAGCAAGATAATTCATAGTAGTGTTATTATTTATGCCGAGTCCATAATCTAGGGATTAAACTAGTGATGAATATTGAATGCGCTATGCCGAGAGTTATTGATTAAAAGATTCATAATTAATATAATTGAGTAATTGCTTATGTCTATGTGACCATTGCATGATGTTCAATTAAATAATGACGTGTGCCATAGTGAATTCGTAAACGGTTATGTTAATTTTGATCTGTTAATTAATTGTAGTTCGTCTTGCCGTTGTTTTAGTATTAATATAGTTTTAATCACCTTTCCAAACAATCCAATTCACAATTTAATCGCTTTCTTAATTCATAAAGAAACTAGCAAATTAACCCTAATAAACCTACATGTTCCCTGCGGATTCGACCCTATGACACCCTTGCCACAATAACCCCCAATTACAACATCCAGGCTTAATCACAACACGTAAAACAATAATGGTCGGAATATTTAATACATTACAGGAAATTGAATGTACATAATTAAAAATAAATGTCAAACACCCTATGGTGCTACAAGGTTCCAGTCTATGTCTACATACTCAATAATTTATTACAACCAACCCAAGAATTTCCATTAGAATCTCCTTTTTTTATTCATTTACCAATTGAGTAGTAGATTGCCTCAAATACTTCAATAATTGAGCTAGCAGCTAGAAGATCCAACAGCGGATTTTTCTTTTCCTGAAAAATGTAGACAACTGAGGGGTAAACAAAGCTTAGTGAGTACAGAGATTATATATTCTACAAGTCTTTATGCAGAAAACAAGAGTAACATCGGCAACAAACGTCGTATACTCTCTTCGTACACAAAGTACGGAACTGAGTCGCAACTCCATCGAGCCATTGCTCGGCACAAACACATCATCTTAGGCGAATATATCACCGGGGATGTTACACTGCTCCTCGGGACCTTGGAGTGGTCGGCTCCAGGTCATATAGCCTTGGTAACACCGGATTAACAGATGCGGCTCGCAAGCCCATCATCTTGATGCACAACAAAGAAGCGGAACATGTAAAATATGTATACAAGCAACAATGTGCACCAAATAAACGCATGTTAGTAGAGTGCCAAACGAATAGAAACAACATGCCTCAGCACAAAACAACTATTATAAAACAAATGTAGACATATACAATCATAAGTACTCACAGTGGGTGCGTTAATAAACTTCAATTTATTATTATTTCTCTTTGGGCTTTCAACCGGAATCACAAAGTACCCCACTGTGTGTTAAACAACATCATAAGAGACCTGTTACATTTTCATAGGAAAATTTACCATTAATGTTCGTTCATTAATAACTTTCATCAAGTCTCACAAGTTAAAGTGTTAAATCTTCGAATTAACCATCCGAAATTCATATTTAAATCCCAAGGTTCGCGTTGTTATTATGCACAAAGAACCCATCATTAAATGCCTTATTATAATACCGAAGATATCTCAAAAGTCTGATTATTAAACCAGAAATTCCGGTCCTTTTATCCAAATCCGAGTTTTGCTTGAACTGAGGCCAACTCGCTGAGTCGAGGTCTGAATTTCGGATCCTCGGCCGGATTTCAGTTGTACCCGAGATATAACCCGAAATTTGACCCATCCGAGTTCGGGTCTCCCACCTGAAATTGGGTCTCATCCGAATGTTCCAACCCGAATTCGGGTCTCAATACTTAGCAACTTTTTCGATATTCTTGATGTTATTGGCGACTCACCGAGTCGACCTACAGAACTGCAGGTCGCAACTTACGGTTTTTGCTCAAAAATTTGCCAAATTCTTTTTTAACCACATGCACTCCATACAAAGGTTATATTATCATATATTGAGTGTTTCTAATCCATTTTCCCTATCATTAATATTCAATATCGTCCAGATTTGACCCAAAATGGTGAAAAAAACTCATAAATCTTCAAATTTCTTACCTTTTTGGACGATTTGATGAACGATTTTCGTTTCTGAGGCTTCTAAGAACTTCAATTGATGTTTTCCAACTGAAATAACATACATAACATTTCATCATATATAAAATCCGAATTTTGCATTTTTAAGTTCTTTTAAGAACTACCAACTTAAGAAATCATTTATCTTACCTTAATTCCAACTTGAATCTTGATAATATCATCTTAATCCACGAATTTTTTTCCAAGATTTCGATGTCCAGCAGAGATTTTGAGAGAAAGTGTGTGTGTGCGCGCGTGTGTGTTTGGAGATGAAGAGTTAGTAAATGAGAAATGAAAGAATAACGGGTCTTTTATTTCTCCATTTTTGGATATTGACATAAGTGGCTCCTCCACTTATCTGATTTCTTTAAATAAAATTTCAATCTTTATTTTATCACCACTAGTACTTATATTTCATCATACTTGATTAATAATTTGCATTTCTAAAATTTCTTAATTACTTATCATAACAACCAACTTTTCAAATTTCCGAATACATAATTTTCATACATAATCCAACTTGATTACGTTAATTACAAAATGTAAATTAAATATCCTCGATTACCATAAATAAAGTCTTAGGATGTTACAGACCCTTACTTCCCTACATTAGTAGGTAGTTTGGACTATTTCTACCGGCCACAGAGATGGTTCGTCAGATGTCTTATCACATAACTTTATATACTTTATTATACATATATTATGTGTGATACGATAAAATTTTTTTATACTTTTACTTTTACACCCAAATATTTAAATGTAGTAGGAAGTTTTCTTATCATTTATATTTGAAAGATTATATAATATAATTTGACTTTATTATTGCACTATATATTTTGATCCATTGCACTATTGTATATTATTAATCAAATATTTTTATTAGCAATATTTTCATTAACTATGTAATAAAATAAAAATAATAATAGAATAATGCATGCATTGTGTGTTAAGTTTTTTTCCATGGTGATTTATTATGTTATTTGAACTAGATAAAACAATAAGATGGTTTTGATTTTTACATACATAATCGATCAAAAACATTGTAAAACAAGAAAATCCGATTGTGGACACCCTTTGGAGGAAAGTATGTGGTTGGCGATACAAAGTGGGAGATATGTTAGAATCAGTTTTTACTCTTATTGATCTAGTGTTACTCGAGGATTCAATGTCGGAAGAGAAAATTATATTCAAAAAGGTTTTGATGGTAATGGTGTGAACAATTTTGGAATCGAACGTTGTATTCAAAGTCAATAACGCGTAATTTCAAAAATTGTAATATATTTAATAGAAATAACATAACATTTTCCTTCAAATATCAAATATGTATGTTAATATGTTAGTTTTATATATTTTAATATTTTCTGTATGACATTAAACCCCACCGCGAAGCGCGGACAAATTTCCTCTAATTAGAGCATTTATAAGAGTGATGAGTATATCAACTCCTCTCAAAATCACCATTTTAAACACCTCAGCGTCACAACAACTTTTCTAACTCCACCATTTTCATCATAAACAATTGAAAATACTCATCATTCTCAACATTATATCCCAATACTCATTAACCCAATTAATTTTAGAGAGAGAATGAGAGAACATGAAGAGAAATAGAGAGAAATCTTTGGAGTTCCATACTTCCATGAAGTCGTTGGGGGAGGGATTCGACAGGGCCGTTGGCGTGGGGGCGGTGTTCCCGCCGGGATGGGGGGACGTGGCCAAGTCGCTGGCTTGGGGGAGGGATTCGACAGGGCCGCTGACTTAATTTTAAGAGGTAGGAATAGGTCTCAAAACAAATTAAGAGGTCCTTTTTTATTTTTAGTTTACAAACACAATCTAAAACTATTTATCATATTATTAAAATTAAAGTTCAGTTGATTTTAATCAAAAAATATATATCATATTAGTTATTACTTCGTATAATTTAATTTTGCTTATATAATTTAATTAGTTATAATATATAATTAATTAGATATAATATTTTAAAGTAATATTTTTATTGGTGTTTCATATTACAAAACAATTTTGAGATCACCTCTTAATTTCAGATTTCAGATATTAAGACCACCTTTTAATTTCATATGTGGTTTTCAGACTTCAGACATTTAACCTCTTCAAAAACAAATAGCACCTATATAATGATTGTTTTGTAATCATTATATTTCAAGTATTTAGCTAATTTATATTTTAACTTTTAAGTATTTAACTTTAATTTTAAATAATTTATTTTTTTTAAATATCTAATTGATATATTTATTTTTAAATAAAATTTTATTTGATATATAAATTGAAAAATATCGACAATTTAATGTATAAAATATATAAAGACAAAAAGAAGCTACATACATGATCAATCACAATCTATAGAATTAAGATTAACATTACGGTGATGACGTCTACATTCTGCGTAGACTAGTATTCGATCTTTGTACATTCTTTCCCATTTACTTGATATTTTCCAATCACTTTTAGCATGTTTGATAATGGACCAACATTAGGCATTAGGTGACCTCCTTTCAAATCAACTTAGATAAAATGGTTTCATCTATATGTATGATTGTAATGGATTTATTTGCTTCAGGCGAAAGTGGATTTGATATAAAACCTATATTTTCAACTTCGTAATTTTCCTGCAAAGATCATAATAATTCCCAATATAGTGATACCATTACTTGTAAGCATGCGGAATTATCAAGACTTTGCTAATAATGAAGGCTGATATCATCAAGATCCCTTACATAGGTATTCAGCTATAAGGAACAAAACTAAATCCTAAGATGCATCCACAACTTACCCATGTGTCAACCAATTCTGTCCACTTCGTCCAAGTACCGTGCGATTTATGATGGGTCGTGATCTTAGCAAGTCAACACGCTTCCATAAGCCCTCATGAAAAGATGTCCCCACACGAGTAAAGCAAATCGCCAAGAGTTTAACCAAAGTAACAATGTAATACACGTATACATATTCATATATTAGTACCAACATAGTAGGCATATCCACATAGTAGAATAGCAGTATTATCATTTCATTATCAAGTATGCTATGGAGTCAAATACAAGAATACCACGCACCACATGGCGGAG
Organism: Centrapalus pauciflorus; assembly: GCA_020465985.1. NCBI lineage: Eukaryota > Viridiplantae > Streptophyta > Magnoliopsida > Asterales > Asteraceae > Centrapalus > Centrapalus pauciflorus. Next base: position 28,627 of record JAANYP010007132.1, read on the forward strand.
TTAAGTGGTTTTAAAGAACACACACTCGGCGTTACACCACATAGACCCCACGCTCCCTTCCATCCCTTCTCACGGGCTCTGGTCGACCCGCTACGCCACACAGATGCTATGCTCCTTTCCAACCCTTTTCATAGGTACTGGTCTAGCGCTACGTCACACTCAATTCCCCTAATTCATCATCTTTTCAATATACAATATGCATGCTAGGAACAGCCGCCCCTCATGATGATATAATACATAACGAGGAAGATGAATACAAATGACTCGTGATGTGTTAATTGCATTGCACTTCTCGGTAATTCAATGATTACTTATATATATCAGTCTAGATTTAACAGTTGTATATCATCCAGTGTTGCATATCATAAACATTGCATAATATCAGCGTTGTATATCATAATGTTTGCATATTATGAGAGTAACATTGCGTATATCATATGGGATTGATTCTTTATGAAGATGTTCCAGTTCCTTTAAACATTCAGTTAGAAATCTACAATTTTAAGGAGTATAATGATTCAGAAGTTGATGTTCAAGAAGCTCAAGAACAAAGTTTGATGCTCCAAGGAAAAGAAAGTGAAGGTGAGAAAAATGTTTATGTTGAGTTATCGGATGATGATGATTTGATTGCATTAACTGATATAGCTATTCAATCTGAAAGAATTGAGGAAGAGGAAGAATTAGTACAAGAGATTTTGAAAGAATCTATACCAACTCTGACGGTTGAAAAGCCTGAGGTTGTGGTTCAAGTTAAAGAAGAAATTGAAGATTTCTCGATTGAGAATGTGATTCCACAAGAGTGTTGTGATGAATGAAGTTGAAGTGATGGAAAGATTCTTCAATGAATATATTCTGGCTGATGAGTCACAAAAACAACATCGACTCAGATTTGAAGCTCAACAAGTTGTACAAAGGGAAATTAGAGATATGCTTACTTTGCTCAATAAGGATGAAACCAGTAAGAAGAAAGTTAAAGCATTTAAATTATCTGCAAGAAAATCAGCTGAGTTTATCAAGAAAAGGAATAAACTGCCCTATCTCGAAGATTATCTGGAGAAAAGAATCTTTTGCAAGAAACAAGCTCTGTGTACAATTCTAAAACTGTTTAGGGTTCTGGAGCCTAATATGTCGAATCTTGTTAACCATGCTAGTTTCTTGAGGAATAATACACAACCGGTAGATAACATGAAGAGTGATTTTAGGATAGTTGATTTAATCAAAATTGAGAAAGACCGGTTCGTTCAGATCTTCTATCCTACGTTTACCGTTACAAGAGCTGATGGAAATATCTATACATTCACCGAAACAGACATGTTCAATATGCACTTGGTTGATATAGAAGACTTATTTGATGAACTGTGCTGCAATAAGAGAAATGAGTACTGTAGATTTGCACTGAAAACAATTTTTCACTTCATGCATACCAAACTGGTATTGATGTCTGTGCAAGATCTATAGATTGGTGTCGAAAGAGGAATGAGGAAAATAAACACTACAGCTCCGAATCGAGAAATCAAGTTTGCAGGAGATCTGAAGGAGTATCAAGTCATTATGGTCAAGCATCCTGCAGTCATGTAAAAA
>JAANYP010007133.1:0-12203 GCA_020465985.1 Centrapalus pauciflorus
TGTTGCTGGACTGTTATATATAGAATATTGCTGGACTGTTTATTTGATTATTGGATAGCATGGACTTCATAGAATATTGCTGGAGTGTTATATATAGAATATTGCTGGACTGTTTATTGAATATTGCTGGGCTGTTGTGGATATATATTGTTGGACTTCATGTGCATTAGACTTTGATATATTCTAATATATGTTTGATTTTAGAAATCTCTAAAACCAAGAAAAGAGGGCCAACGATGATGCATGGCGTACATGTGCGAAGTGCCAATGAGCGCGAGGTCATCATATGCAATGAATTTGGACAACGCATTGGACCTGTAACCGAGGAGAAGGACACAGTGGGGCAGTTTTCTCGTTTTTTGGGCACAATAGCTCGTAACTACAATTATGCACCATTGATTTATAAATCATGGCATAAAGTGCCACAAAAAGACAAGATGTGGGAGTATGTCTTGGTATGGTTTTAAGCACTTTTTTTTCTTTTTTTTTTTTTGGTTTAGATTCTGATTTTGTTTAGTATATACTAAATCTTCTCAAGGAAAAATACATTGTGCCCGATGATGCTAAACCTTGGGCCTTAAAGTCTATTGGATCTTGTTGGAGCGTATACAAATGCCGAATTAAGAAAAAACACTTCTATGAGCAAAAGGACAACAAAACAAGATGGAAGAATCGACCTAAAAGTATTCCAGAAAATGATTTCTCACGATTGTTGAAGTTATGGAATGATAAAGATGTGATGGTAATTTGCTAGGCAATTGGCTTATTATAGAGTTTGTTTATATTTAGTAGGGTTTTATTAGATGTATTTTATGTTTAAAGTTGTATTTGTTAATGTGTGTGTGCAGAAGCGTTGTTTGCGGGCTAAAGAGCTACGCATGTCTCAGAAAAATAATCACACAGCCGGTCCAAGAAGTTTTGCGAGGATTCGTGAAGAGATGGTAATGCCTTTCTTTCATTTGTAATTTTTGTTTTCCTTGTCATTACATTTGTTGATATTTATGTTATAAATGTAGAAAAATGATGACCCAAATAAGGAAGCTCCTAGCTTAACCCAAATGTTTGAGCGTACGCGTAAAAGGACCGAAGGACGTGTATATGTTGATACATATGATGACACGGCAAATAAAATTGTAAGTTCTTATTTTGAGATCACATAGTAGGTCTTTTCATAGATATCAAGTAGCCATTTTTTTGACAATATTTTCTCATATTGAAGGAACAAATGAAGAACTACAAACCTTTAGAAGATGGAAGTGCTTCGGTAGACCCTTTTTCGGTTGTGATGAACAAGGAGCATGATGGATATCGTAGACTTTATGGTAGAGGTGTGACCAACAAGTTGATTAAAAGTGTGGATGGTGGTGATGCATCACTCAAAGGTGCTAGTCTTGAAATTGAAAAAAATGACTTGCTTGATTTGCGAAGAGAGATTGAAGAGGACCATGAAAGAAAAAAGGCTGAGTTAAAAGCTATGAAGGAAGATATTGAGAACCAGCGAGATAAATTAGTAGAAGATGCGGTGAAGAAGCTTATGGAAAAATTGCCTCTTCAAGTTCATGAGTTTCTAGCATGATTTATTTTCTATATTTGGTTCAAGGTATGATGTCATTTCAATCATGACAAGTATAATTATTTCGTCAATTTGATTATTGTGGTTTGAGTTACTTACGTATTATTGTTTGTGTGTAACAGACAACTTTGTTTTGGGATATCTATATATATATATCAAGACCGATGTTTTTTGGAGGATTTAGATACCTTTTGTCATTATAATTAACAATTATTATATGGAATATTGTTTTTAGATTATTGTGTAATTGGAGAAGGATTTTGATACATTTTCATCATTGTAATCGAATTTTTTGATTTGGTGATGCTTATTAATTATATTTGTGTATTAAAATGTTGTACTTTTTGTAACTAAATTCATAAATGTTGCATTTAAAAATAAAAAAAGTTGCATTTGAATGTAAAAAAGCTTGTATTTGAGTATAAAAAAGTTGCATTTGAATGTAAAAAAGGTTGCATTTGAGCATAAAAAAGTTGCATTTGAATGTAAAAAAGGTTGCATTTAAGTTTAAAAATAGTTGTATTTAAATGTGAAAAAGTTGCATTTGAAAATAAAAAAGGTTGCATTTGAGTTTGATGAAGGTTGCATTTGATGGCAAAAAAGTTGCATTTGATAGAAAAAAGGTTGCATTTGAGTGTGAAAAAGGTTGCATTTGGTTATAAAAAGGTTGCATTTGAATATAAAAAGGTTGCATTCTAAAAAGGTTGCAATTTTATGATACATGGAACTCTTTCAAAAAAGGTTGCATATTCAACCTAAAAGGTTACTTTAGACCTAATGCAAGAGGACATAATGCAACTCTAAGTAAAAGGTTGCTTTAGGCATAATGCAACTTTTTGGAGGCCTAATGCAACATTTTGCCAAGGTTGCAATAGGCTCGTTTTGTTGTAGTGGGTGCAAGCGTGTCTTTTATTTCTAAATCATTTGCACGAAAGTTAGATGTTGTACCTTCTTTAATTCCTTTCCCTCTATCTGTTGATGTGGCAAGCGGGAAATCAGTCTGTGCCACCCAAATATATTACGATTGTGTGCTGACCTTAGACGGACATAATTTTGATATCGACCTTGTCCCCATAGACACTAAAGAATTTGATATAATAGTTGGCATGGATTGGTTGGCAAATAATCTTGCCACTATTGCTTGTGCTAAAAGAATTGTTCGTGTGTTCACGCCGGAAGGCGAAGAAATATTTGTGTATGGGGATAGACGTAAAAGGGAAGCCGCGGTTATTTCGGTGGCTAAGGCTCGGAAAAATCTAAGTAAAGGTTGCAAATGTTACTTGGCTTGTGTCTTGAATGCCATGAAGGAAGGGAAAAACCTTAAGGATGTGTCAGTAGTTAATGAATATCCCGATGTGTTTCCTGATGACTTACCGGGATTGCCACCGGACCGATCTGTAGAGTTTCGAATTGAGTTAGTGCCGGGAGCTGCACCAATTGCGCGTGCTCCGTATCGTTTAGCGCCTTCGGAAATGAAGGAAATGATGGCGCAATTGGAAGAACTGTTAGAGAAAGGGTTCATTCGGCCGAGTACCTCGCCGTGGGGTGCTCCGGTTTTATTCGTGCGAAAGAAAGATGGAACCTTGCGAATGTGTATAAATTATAGAGAACTGAACAAGGTGACTATAAAAAATAAGTATCCTTTGCCTCGTATTGATGACTTGTTCGATCAACTACAAGGAGCTGCTTATTTCTCGAAGATAGACCTTCGTTCAGGATATCACCAACTTAAGGTTCGTGAGGAAGATGTGCCGAAAACTGCTTTTCGGACCCGATATGGGCATTATGAGTTCTTAGTGATGCCTTTTGGACTCACTAATGCTCCTGCGGCCTTTATGGACTTAATTAATCGTGTGTGCCGCCCAATGCTTGACAAGTGTAACAACTGGCCTAAAAATATAAGGTATGAAACTCGAAAATTAAACTAATATAAAACTCGAATAATGAAGTAATAAACTCGAATGAAGTTATATGAATCTCGAATCATATAGTAATAAACTCGAATGATATTACATGAAACTCGAATCATGTAAGTGTAAACTCGAATAATGATGTGATGAAACTCGATTAATAAAGGCATAAACTCGGATAACACTCTGATGAAACTCGAATGAAGAAGGGATTTTCTCGGATGATGCAATATAAAACTCGAATGATAAAGATACAAATCTCGATTCCTAAGGGATGAAACTCGAGTGAAACTACATAAAAACTCGAACAGTTAAACAAAGAAACTCGATTAAAGAAGCAAGAAACTCGAAAAACAAAGGCATAAAACTCGAATAACAAAGGCATAAAACTCGAATAACAAAGGCATAAAACTCGAATAACAAAGGCATAAAACTCGAATAACAAAGGCATAAAACTCGGGTATAAAGATACAAAACTCGATTGACACTGCAACAAACTCGATTCACACTTGAATCGAGTTTAACATTCCAGAAAATTTTCTAAGTATGTATATATATATATATATATATATATATATATATATATATATATATATATATATATATATATATATATATCAGAAATTATTACTATCACCTTTTCGTGCACACTTTTGTACTTTTATTAATAAAATAATTGAAAAGTCATACTACTTATCACTCTAAAAAGTAAGTTGTCCTTTAAAGGACAACTAGCTTGTACTTTTGTATTATTATAATATTAAACAACATGCAACATGTAATGATGAAATCGGCCACACCTTTTTGCCCAACACTCAACCGATTCCACCATTTCACTTTTCATCATTTCATTGAAAATTTTAATTAATTTATCTTTATTTTTAATAACCAATTTTCTTCTATAAATAGAAGACAAAACCCACTTCACAAAAACACACCAACTCACAAACCCTCTCAAAGCAAATCGGCCAAAATTCAAAGCATTCTTCAACTTCTGTAAGTTTTTCTCATTCATTTTATTTTCCACCTTAAAAATATATAAAACATGAAAAATTAAAGATATTTACTAAAAATGTAATATTTTTCATTTACAATTCGGTTTTCATAATACTCGTGATAATTTTCCATGCAAAATGTATGAATACTTTTTTTCATAATAATGCACATGCTCGTATATATATGTATGCATTAAACATATATATATGTACATATATACGTGAGTATGCATGCATGCAAACCATTTTAGAAAATAAATGTCCCTAAATCGATATTCACGTATAACACCCCACAAAAATAATTCATACATCACATAAAAACGATTACGAAGTACTCCAACACGTATTATGATGATATTGACCCGAACTCGTAAAAATAATTAGGACGAGTCCCAACCATTCGAACAAGTGCTTAACACAGATCCAAAAACATCATCAAAAACCAACAAGGTGAGTCTTCATAGTCCCATTTTTCACATTGTTATGCTTTGGGATGAAATACATGCTTCGTTTTTATATGGACACGAAAACTTCTCGATTCTATTATGTATTACGTATGAGAATCTCCGCCCTTATATCATGAAATCGTTAGTTGCATTTGTTTGCAAGCGCGAATATATTGTGAATAGATCTATTGGGAGTCATGTCCCCCACTCGGGTTAGTGGTATAGCTAACAGCGGGTGCATATATATTCAACTCACGGTATTACGTATGGGAATACTGCTCGGGGCAAAACTCATTCTAATTAAGCTTCGGTAACATGATGGTTTACGTAATACATCTCATGGAATTTATGATTTTTTATAAATTCAACGTATTTGATAAAGTCCATACAACTGGTCTTTTCGTGTAAACCTATGAACTCACCAACAATTTTTGTTGACGTATTTTAGCATGTATTTTCAGGTAATTAAGGCAAGTGTGCCTTCGGATACACCAACTTTCAAGCTTCCGCATTTCATGGAGTCGCATGCATATTTCGAAACTAACGGAGATTTGACTGCATTATTTTTGGACGCATTAATTATGTATTAGAATCTCTGTATTACGCAAACTTCATTTCTTTCATTTTATAAAACATTATTACGTTCTTAAATTTTAATGATGTATTATTTCGAAAACGTCCATATAGTGGTCGTTCGTTATAATTATGGTTACGCTTCCGCACTCGTCACGTCTCGCTGCCAACCAAGGTAGCAGGGTGTGACAGATTGGTATCAGAGCCATAGTTATAGTGAACTAGGTTGCATTAGTACCCTAGACTATAACTGCACGTAAAAATTTCTGATTTTAAGAATATTTTTGTAACTAACTAAAAGATTACAAATGAACCTTGTTAGCAGAAACCATGAACCATCCAGAAATTATCATCCTGTCGGACTCAGAGGAGGAATACACTCACGCAAGTCCCACGGCCACGGAAGTCTTCCCAGAAGAAGAAACCTCGGAGGAGGAGGACCCGTCGGAAGATCCGATGGAGGAATCCGAAGAAGAACCGATGGAGGAAGAGGATCCTTCACCACCGACGGCCCCTGCTCGCGTCCCGTATCACCCGGCTGAACCATCCTATAAGCCGTATAGGCCTTATCCTAACGGCCCAAAGATGTTGTACACACCCCGGAAACGGGTAATCATACCGAGAAGGGAGTCTATTCCTGTTCCGACTCCCCAGCCCAATCCCCCGACACCACACCGACGGGTAGACGCCCGGCGATGGACTTGGATACCGGAGACCCTCCGCGAATGGAGGCAAATGGAGGGAGTTCCTCCGAACTTCGAGATCGGAGGACCATCTTCCGCACCTGTCTCATCGCTCACTCAAGAGCCTGCCGATCAGACCATACCACTTTTGATCGCAAGGTCTACCAGGCATGACCACCAGATCCGGTCACTTAACCTGGATATCGGGGAGATGACCGCTCGTTTAGAGCGGGAGGAGTTGCAAAACTCCAACATATATTGGACCAATCAGCACGCCCTTACTATACAGCAGGACGGACTGAATGAGCTCCGGCAGCAACTAGCCGAGAGCCAAGCCCGGATCGAGGAGTTGACACAGCGCCTCCACTCAATGGAAAAGGGAGAGAACTCTAATCACTCCCACACCTAGTACTTTTCCATTTCCTGTGTATTAGTAGGAAAAGTATCGTGTAATAGCGTAGGAAAAAAAAAATTTTCGGGTAACGACCCGCCCCCAATGTAAGAAAAATTTCGAATGATTGATAAAAATTCCCAAGATATTTATGAGATTGTGCTTGATGATTATAGTATTGTGCCACATCTTTAAGATTCAACTTCTTACACTATGATTTTCTTTAAACTTCAAGATAATGCCGCCAAAACAACCAATGAATGCAGCTGACATTGAAGAGCTTGTTGCCCAAAGGGTGGCTGCCACCATAGCTACCTACGAGGCAAACCGAAATAGCACAGCCAATGGGGATGGTGGTGCCAGTCGCACCACAGGAGGAACTGAAACTCACACAATAGGTTGTGGGATCAAAGGGTTTTTAAGTTGCAAACCCCGGTATTTTAATGGAACCGAAGGAGCAGTCGGTTTGATCCGTTGGTTTGAAAAGCTAGAATCCGTATATCGTGTCAGCGGATGCGCTAAAAGAGACAAGGTGAAATTTGCTACTCACACCTTGCAAGATAGCACGCTCACATGGTGGAATTCCTACGTCCAGTCTGTAGGCATTGACGAAGCCTACCAGCTTACGTGGTCCACACTGAAACAGATGATGACGGATGAGTACTGTCCAAGAAACGAACTCCAGAAAATGGAATCAGAATTCTGGAATCTATCAATGAAAGGAACGGACGTTGCAGGATATACCAACCGATTCCATGAACTAAGTATCCTATGTCCGCAGATGGTAACTCCGGAATACAAGAAGGTTGAACGCTATATTTGGGGACTCGCTCCTCCAATACAAGGGAACGTTACCGCCTCCAACCCATCCACCATACAGGACGCCATCAGAATGGCCAACAATCTTATGGACCAAGTATCTCGGAGGAACGAAGTCAAAGCCGGGGAACACAAGAGAAAGTGGGAAGAAAAGACCGGGAAGAACACGGGTTCGCAGTTCAAGAAACCCGAGACCGTTAAAGCCTATGTAGCAGGAGTTGAGTCAAGGAGAAGCTATACCGGTACTAAGCCTTTTTGCACCAAATGCACCTTCCACCACAACCCTGGCCCCTGTCCAACCCAATGCGGAAACTGCAAACGTTTGGGCCATATGGCCAAAGACTGTAGATCCGGAGCCCCGGGTGCCAGTGGTAGCAACCCGAGGGGCTGTTTCGAATGTGGGGCAACGGGACACATCAGGAATGAGTGTCCGAAATTGAGGAACGAAGGGAGAGCTCAGGGGAGAGCATTTGTGTTGGGAGCAGGAGACGCTCGTCAGGACCCCCACGTGGTATCTGGTACGTATCTCCTAAACGATATTTACGCTTACGTACTCTTTGATACTGGGGCTGATAGGAGCTTTATATCTGATAAGCTTAGCCAGCAGTTGAATGTTACTACTCTTCCCTTAGACAACTCATATACAATAGAACTGGCGGATGGCAAAATAATAAAGGCAAGTAGTATCATTAAGGAATGCACACTAAAGCTAGCAGATCACTCCTTTAAGATAGACTTAATGCCTATAGAACTCGGAAGTTTTGATGTGGTGATTGGTATGGACTGGTTGTCACATAACCAGGCTGAGATTTTGTGTGGTAAGAAAGTGGTGCGAATACCACTCAGTAAGAAGAAATTCCTCACGGTCCAAGGGGAAAAGAAGAACCGACAATTGAATGTCATATCCGGCCTAAGAACATTAAAATGTCTTAGGAAGGGTTGCCATGCAGTGTTGGTCCAGATCATAGAAAAAGAGTCGAAGGAAAAACGACTTGAGGATATTCCAGTAGTACGTGACTACCCGAAGGTATTTCCGGAAGACTTGCCTGGGCTTCCTCCAGCTAGGCAAGTAGAATTTCAAATCGACTTAGTGCCAGGAGCTGCACCGGTCGCAAGAGCCCCATATAGACTCGCACCTTCTGAGATGCAAGAATTATCCAGTCAATTACAAGAATTGATGGATAAAGGATTCATTCGACCAAGTTCCTCACCTTGGGGAGCTCCCGTTTTGTTCGTTAAAAAGAAAGACGGATCCTTCCGAATGTGCATAGACTACCGAGAACTAAACAAGTTAACGGTAAAGAACCGCTACCCCCTCCCTAGGATTGATGACCTGTTCGACCAGCTACAGGGATCTAGCTTCTACTCAAAGATTGATCTGCGCTCCGGTTACCATCAAGTAAAAGTTCGGGAAGAAGATATCCCCAAGACGGCATTCAGAACTCGTTATGGACATTACGAATTCCAGGTAATGCCATTCGGTTTAACCAACGCACCAGCCGTATTTATGGACCTCATGAATCGGGTGTGTAAACCATATCTGGATAAATTTGTAATAGTGTTCATAGACGATATCCTAATCTATTCCAGAAGTAAAGAAGAGCATGGACAACATCTCAAGTTGATCTTGGAGTTGTTAGAGAAAGAGCAACTATACGCCAAATTTTCAAAATGTGAATTTTGGTTGCGAGAAGTAAAATTCCTTGGGCATGTGATCAACAGTCAGGGAATTCAGGTTGATCCATCAAAGATCGAGGCCATAAAGAACTGGGCAATCCCTAGAACCCCCACAGAAGTCCGCCAATTTCTAGGACTTGCCGGTTATTATAGGCGATTCATTGAGAACTTCTTGAAGATAGCAGGTTCCTTAACGGAGTTGACTCGTAAGGATGTGAAATACGTCTGGGGTGAAGAGCAGGAAAAAGCGTTTCAGCTGCTTAAGCAGAGGTTGTGTAGTGCACCAATTCTATCCCTACCCGAAGGGACTGAAAATTTTGTAGTCTACTGTGATGCCTCACACAATGGATTAGGTTGTGTGCTCATGCAAAGGGATAGAGTCATTGCTTACGCATCACGACAGCTCAAAATTCATGAGGTGAATTATACGACTCATGACTTAGAGCTTGGAGCAGTGGTGTTTGCTCTCAAAATATGGAGGCACTACCTGTATGGAACTAAGTGCACGGTATTCACAGACCATAAAAGCCTTCAGCATATTCTGAATCAGAAAGAATTAAATATGAGGCAACGACGTTGGGTGGAACTTCTTAGCGATTATGACTGCGAGATTCGCTACCATCCAGGAAAAGCAAATGTCGTAGCTGACGCCCTAAGCCGAAAGGAGCGGGTTAAGCCATTGAGAGTCCGAGCATTGGTAATGACCATACAGTCAAACCTAAACTCTCAAGTCCGAGAAGCACAAGAAGAGGCAGTCAAGGAGGATAATCTGCTGAATGAAGCATTGAGAGGCATGGATAAGCAGTTTGAAATTAAGTCAGACGGATGCCGATACTTCATGGGCAGAATTTGGTTACCAAAGTTTGGAGGCATAAGGAAACTGGTCATGGATGAAGGGCACAAAACAAGATATGCTGTTCATCCAGGGTCGGACAAGATGTATCACGATTTGAAAGGATCATACTGGTGGCCAAACATGAAGGCTGACATTGCTACTTACGTCAGCAAGTGCTTAACATGTTTAAAAGTTAAGGCTGAGCATCAAAGGCCATCAGGATTGCTAGTCCAGCCAGAGATACCCCAATGGAAGTGGGAAAATATCACCATGGATTTTATCACTAAGTTGCCAAAGACTTCTGGAGGTTATGACACCATCTGGGTGATCGTGGATCGGCTGACCAAGACCGCACATTTCCTTCCAATCAAGGAGACTGATAAGATGGATAAGTTAACACGAATCTATCTTAAAGAAGTCGTCTCAAGGCATGGAGTGCCAGTATCAATTATATCAGACAGGGACAGCCGGTTCACATCAAGATTTTGGCAGTCATTGCAAGAAGCACTGGGTACACGCCTAGATATGAGTACAGCCTATCACCCGCAAACGGACGGTCAGAGTGAAAGAACGATTCAAACATTGGAAGATATGCTAAGGGCATGTGTCATCGACTTTGGCAAAGGTTGGGACAGACACCTGCCATTAGTTGAGTTTTCTTATAACAACAGTTATCACTCGAGCATTAAGACCGCCCCATTCGAAGCACTCTATGGACGAAAGTGTCGATCACCTCTTTGTTGGGCTGAAGTAGGGGATAGTCAGATTACTGGACCTGAGATCATCCAGGAAACTACAGAGAAGATAGCCCAGATTCGGAACCGATTGAAGATTGCGCGGGATCGACAGAAGAGTTATGCAGACATCCGACGGAAGGATTTGGAATTCCAAGAGGGAGATCAAGTGATGCTGAAAGTCTCGCCTTGGAAAGGCGTAATCCGTTTTGGAAAACGAGGAAAACTCAATCTCGTTATATCGGACCATTCAAAATCACCAGAAGAATTGGCCCGGTAGCTTACAGACTCGATCTACCCCCAGAGCTTAGTAACGTTCATAATACCTTCCACGTATCCAATCTTAAGAAATGTCTGGCGGATGAATCACTCGTGATACCCATGGACGAGCTGGAGATAGACGATAAGTTGAATTTCATTGAGCAACCGGTAGAAATAATGGACCGAGAAGTCAAGAAACTCAAGCACAGTCGAATTCCAATAATAAAGGTCCGATGGAACTCTAAACGAGGTCCTGAGTTTACTTGGGAACGCGAAGATCAATTCCGAGAGAAGTACCCCAAGCTGTTCTCAAAAGTTCAAGCAGAGGGGAACACGAGCTAATTTCGGGACGAAATTCCTTCAACGGGGGGAGACTGTAACAACTGGCCTAAAAAATATAAGGTATGAAACTCGAAAATTAAACTAATATAAAACTCGAATAATGAAGTAATAAACTCGAATGAAGTTATATGAATCTCGAATCATATAGTAATAAACTCGAATGATATTACATGAAACTCGAATCATGTAAGTGTAAACTCGAATAATGATGTGATGAAATTCGATTAGTAAAGGCATAAACTCGGATAACACTCTGATGAAACTCGAATGAAGAAGGGATTTTCTCGGATGATGCAATATAAAACTCGGATGATAAAGATACAAATCTCGATTCCTAAGGGATGAAACTCGAATGAACCTACATAAAACTCGAACAAGTTAAACCAAGAAACTCGACTAAAGCTATGAGAAACTCGAATAACAAAGGCATAAAACACGAATGACAAAGGCATAAAACTCGAATGACAAAGGCATAAAACTCGGGTATAATGATATAAAACTCGACTGACACTGTAACAAACTCGATTCACACTTGAATCGAGTTTAACATTCCAGAAAATTTTCTAAGTATGTATATATATATATATATATATATATATATATATATATATATATATATATATATATATATATATATATATATCCGAAATTATCACTATCACCTTTTCGTGCATACTTTTTGTACTTTTATTAATATAAAATATGCAAACCCATACTACTTATCACTCTAAAAAGTAAGTTGTCCTTTAAAGGACAACTAGCTTGTACTTTTGTATTATTATAATATTAAACAACATGCAACATGTAATGATGAAATCGGCCACACCTTTTTGTCCAACACTCAACCGATTCCACCATTTCACTTTTCATCATTTCATTGAAAATTTTAATTAATTTATCTTTATTTTTAATAACCAATTTTCTTCTATAAATAGAAGACAAAACCCACTTCACAAAAACACAC
>JAANYP010007135.1:0-13813 GCA_020465985.1 Centrapalus pauciflorus
GTGTCCTAATACTATACCCTCTCGGACCATGAAATGACACTTCTCCCAATTAAGGACCAGATTGGTCTCCTCACACCGGGTTAGCATCTTCTCCAAATTAGTCAGGCAGTCCGAGAAAGAGTTACCAAACACAGAGAAATCATCCATGAAGACTTCAACACACTTCTCGATCATATCATGGAAGATGGCTACCATACACCGCTGAAATGTCGCAGGTGCATTACACAGACCAAAAGGCATGCGCCTATATGCGAATGTCCCATAAGGGCATGTGAATGTAGTCTTGTCCTGATCTTGGGGGCTGATCGGGATCTGAAAGTATCCTGAGAAACCATCAAGGAAACAATAGAACTCATTTCCAGATAGTCGCTCAAGCATCTGATCGATAAAGGGCAAAGGGAAGTGATCCTTACGAGTTGCATCATTGAGTTTGCGGTAGTCTATGCAAACTCGCCAACCCGTGACTGTCCTTGAAGGAATTAGCTCGTTCTTATCATTCTGAATGACAGTCATACCCCCCTTTTTAGGGACTACATGCACAGGACTTACCCACGGGGAGTCAGAAATAGGATATATCAACCCGGCATCAAGAAGCTTCAGTACTTCTTTCTTAATAACATCGTGGATCTTTGGGTTGACTCTCCTTTGGGACTGAATAACAGGCTTTATTTCCTCCTCCATCAGAATCTTATGGGTGCAATAAGCAGGACTAATGCCTCGTATGTCGGTAATCTTCCATGCAATAGCCCGCTTATGCTCTATCAGAACTCTCAAAAGTTGTGCCTTCTCTTTGCTAGAAAGATCCTTAGCAATAATAACAGGCAACTGAGATTGCCCCTCTAAATAGGCGTACTCAAGATGCGATGGCAACTCCTTAAGCTCAAGAGTCGGCGGATCTTCAATGGACAACTTACATGTGACTGACTCCTCATGATCCATAGGTACAACCTCCTCAGTAGGCGGAGATGTATCAACGGCACACAGATCAACGGGATCGTCAGAGTGGACAATGAAATCAGAGTCTAAAGAAATCGGATACGAGGATAGATCATCATCAGAAATACAATCGTCTACATCCGGTGATGTAGACATCTCATGTCCCGACATCAATGACTTCAACAACTTCTCATTATCTTCTGGATAATGCTCTCTATCAGAGAAGTGTGAAGACTTAACAAAACAGATGGACTCGGCTGTGTCATTAGGCCTTTACATTGCCTTATCAACATCAAAACTGACTTGCTCATTCCCGACCCGAAGCGTAAGCTTCTTATCAAATACATCAATGATAGCACGGGATGTAGCTAGGAAAGGACTTCCCAGAATGAGCGGTACAGTGCAGTCTTCGCTCATGTCCATGATCACAAAGTCGACTGGGAAAACGAACTTATCCACTTTTACCAGCATATTCTCAGCAATACCCTGAGGGAACTTAACTGATCTATCGGCTAGCTGAATACTCATGCGTGTAGGTTTAGGATCCCCTAACCCCAACCGAGCATATAACGAAGAAGGCATGAGATTTATGCTAGCTCCCAGATCAGCAAGAGCATTAGTAACGTGGAGGGGCCCTATATGACAGGGTATCGTGAAACTACCAGGATCATCCTGCTTAACTCGAAGCTTGTTCTGGAGGACAGCTGAACATTCAGCATTCATCTCAACTGTAGCTAGATCCTCAAGCTTCTGACGGTTAGAAAGGAGGTCTTTCAGGAACTTGGCATACTTAGGCATCTGTGTAATTGCATCAACAAATGGAATGTTGATCTGCAACTGTTTAAACAGGCCCAGAAACTTGCCATACTGCTTATCTTGCACCTCTTTCTTCAAGCGATTAGGGTATGGGACACGTGGTTGGTAGGGATTTGCTGTAGGGACTTTTGGAGATGGGACTTGTGCGGGACTCACTAATTCTGGTGGGTGCACCTCGTCCGTAGTGGTCTCCGACCCTTTCTCAGCTGAGGGTGAAGAAGGAGGACGTGGTGTAGGTTTAGACGGTTCAGGACCTTGGGTTATCTTTCCACTTCTTGTTACGATCATCTTTGCTTCCCCCCTGGGATTTGGAATCATATTACTAGGAAGCTCGCCTGACTGCCTCTAATTCAAGGTCTTAGCCATCTGGCCGAGTTGATTCTCGAGATTCTTCATTGCTGATTGTTGATTACGATTAATCACAGACTGCTCGGCCATGTACTTTGCCATCATTTCTTCCAAACTCGGCTTCTCTTGAGTAGGAATGTTTTGGTTCTGCCCCTGATACTGTTGCTGATGGCGAGGATTCTGAAGAATTCGAACATTCTGGTTTGGTACAAATCCTTGGCCACGAGGTTGGAACCGCTGACCTTGCCCCTGCTGAAAGCCTTGGTTATACCCCTGATTATACCCTCCCGAATTACCTTGATTGTAACCTCCTGAATTACCCTGATTGTAACCCGCGTGAGGGTTAAACTGTGGGCGAGGGTGAGAGAACCCTGGAGGTCGAGGACGAGGGGGGTTAGAAAACCCCTGAGGTCTAAAGGTGTTCTGAGAGGCGTAATTCAGATTATTGTTGGGTCTTGGAAAACCTTCGGGCATGTACTCATAATCTCCAGAGGCACTTCCTCTTGTTGGTACTCAGTAGCATATGCAGCCTGACACTCATAGCCGAAATGAGTTCCACCACAATGTTCACACCCTTGCTGTATGGCGTGCACAGGGTATGATGATGAAGCTTGTGATTGCTCATTTGACTGCTTAGTTAGAATGGCTATCTGAGCAGTGAGATTAGCAATGGCTTCAGCTTGCTTTGAATCATTCGCACCCCAACCAAAGTATTCACTTGGCGTCTGAGTTTGACTTAAGACCAGATCATCGATTATGTCAAAAGCCTCTTCAGGAGTCCTCTTATACACCGACCCGTTACAGGCTGAGTCGATCAGCGAGTGATACATGGGGTGAACATTCTCATAGAAAACCTTGACACGATGATTAAGTGTCATGTTATGATTAGGGCATTTCATGATGGACTCTTTATACCTCTCCCATGCATCATATAGAGACTCGTCAGGTTTCTTCTTAAATGAGAGAATGTCACTCATAAGCTTAGTGGTCCGAGATGGAGGGCAGAATTTAAGTAGAAATTTGGTTTCCATTTCGTCCCAAGTACGAATCGAGTTCGAGGGAAGGGACTCATACCACATCATGGCACGTCCGGGGAGAGAGTAAGGAAAAAGCATCAGTCGAATTACTTCCCTTGGAACTTGATTTGCCTTATACCTACCGCATGCTTTTCTGAATTTCTTCAGGTGGGAATACGGATCCTCAGAAGAAAGACCGCAGAATTGTGCGTTATTCTGAACTAAAGCGATCAGGCTCGACTTTAGCTCAAAATTAACGGCATCGAATCCAGGAATAACTATTGCACCTTCCAAGTCATCGGTGACCGGTTGGTTAAGCTCAAGCAGTGTCCTTCGGTCTCCCATAGTGAAAGATGAAGAGTCAGAAGAAGATGAAGAATCAGAAGATGATGAAGGCGAAGAAGGTGAAGAATGTGAAGGACTAGAAATCGGAGGTAACTGAACAAAGATGTCTACGTGATCTTCCTCCACCGGATGAGAAACAATATGGTCAATAGAATCAGATAAACTTGACAGTCCCTCAACTAAAGGGTGCGATTGTTCACGACGACGATTACGGAATGCTCGCTCAGGTTCGGAGTATGGGCTGACGATGTTAGGATTACGACGACTCATACACCGAACACCCTTTAAAGAAAAGTGAAAATAGACAGAAAATTTAACTTTTCAGGGGGATTGCCCCTAAAAAGGATCAACTAAACTACCGGCGTTGGTTGTTTCTTAAAGCTCGCACCGTTCCCCGGCAACGACGCCAAAAACTTGACGCGTGCAAAACACACCTCAGGTTTTAATATCTAAATGAACCCAAAGTATAAATTACACAACTGGCAGTGTACCAATCGTGTGCAATATAGCTTTCAGAATCACCCAGGATTTATCGAACTCAGGGAACGGAATAAAGATTGGAGACTCAAATACTACAACCTAAACCAATATTTAGCTATTTTTGACGTTTTGAGGAAGTTATCAACTAAAGGCAATACTTAAATTTAACTAACAGGATAACTATGGCAAACTAACTAACACAAGAATAAAAAGTTAAACTAATATTTTTGGACTTTAAAGATTAAAATAAAAACTAATTTTAGCAAACAAGAATTAAACTAAACGAGTAAAGCAAGCAAGTAACGAGAACTGAATCAAACTCTTATATTACGAAAACGTCACCCACTTGGAATTAGAAAACTATAATTAACTGGCGATGGATTGAATTGATTGACTAAAGACAAATCGGTTGATAACCAATTTTTAATTCAATTAAGCCCGGATTTCAGTTTAATTCACCGATTATTTAATTACTTCAAGTTAAAATATTAAATCTTGATAACCACGTGATGAAAACAAAGCAACTCATCAAACTCCAATATTAACCAATTAATCTTATAATCGCAACACAATGCATAAAGATAATCGATTAACACCGAAATCCAACAAATTGACTTTGTCACTTTAAAAATCAAACTTTATGATTTGCCAATCCTATTGTCGCAACACAATGCATAAGAACCAACAAACACATAAAATCCTAGATTTACAATCAACTATCAAATCATCATCGCAACACAATGCCTAGAAAAGATTGTTGACTATTAATTTTTCATTTAAAGCCTCTTTCTTTTTAAAACGCAGATTTAATTAAAACTTTATTATCGCAAAACAATGCTAAAAGATTAATAAATATCTGATTTTTAACAAGAAAATATGAAATAATCAAGAATCCAACAAATATAAACCAAAATCCATCAATCAATCCAATAATTTACCAATTAATACATAGAATCCATCATCCCAAGCAGGTGAACAAGAAAACTACTCACTAATCATGCTAACACTCAAAATTAAACTTAAATTAATAAAAATCATAATAAATTCAGAAAGTAAAGGAACGAATGTACCAAATCGCGCCGCTACAATAAAGAATTTGAATCCAAAACTCGAACTAATGCTTCTAATTCAAGAAATTCGAAAACTTTAGCTAAACTACGATAAAAATTCGTGAAAGATGAAAGAAACCTCTGAAATTCGCCAAAATCGTGTCTGAAACGCACGAATTAATGCTGGAATCGCCCCGAATGCTCTAAAAATCGAAGAAGAATGAAACCCTAAGCTAAAATTATGATAAAGTATGATTATCTACTGAAAACCGAGAGGAGTTTTGCCAAAAGTCGTCTGAAATTCGCCTCCAATCGACCTTAATTTGCTGCTGCCGCATCTGAGGTTTTTAAAAACGAATTTGGTGGGCTGGGCCCGGCACGCGGGCGCGTAGGGGCAAGTCACACGGGTGCGTGGACTTAACCTAGCCTACGCCCCTGCGTGGGTAAGCTATGCGGGCGAGTGGCTATCTTTGACTGCAAATGTGCACGCGGGCGCGTGGGAAGTTCTACGCGGGTGCGTGGATGCTCAACTGGACTTGGCCACACAGGTGCGTGGAGGGTCTTACGCGGGCGTGTAGAGTCACTTTTCGCCAAATCTTTGCTTTCGATCACGGGAGATGGTTGGATCATAAAGTCTCGTCATTTTAGCCTTGATTTCCGTTCCCATGTTGATTCAATGGCTTCTGACCTGCGGAATACACATATTAATGTAATCAATATCTTTTTCACGCGTTTCGGTCTGAAAACCACATAAATTGGAGATAAAATGATATCAAAAACATGTATAATTTTGCACATATTAATGATCTAGAAGAGATGGACTTGAAATGGCAGCATGCAATGTTGACTATGAGGGCTAAAAGGTTTCTGAAAAGAACTGGCAGATCCAACTTTCAAGCCAGATCAGAAGGGAAACCAGCATTTGATAAATCCAAAGTAGAATGCTTTAAATGTCACAAGTTTTGCCACTTTTCCAGAGAATGCAGATTCCAAGGTCAACAGCCACCAAGACCCCAGCAAACCAATAAAGCTTCATCATCACAAGCACTTGTCTCTCAAGAAGACAATGTGTTTGACTGGAGTGATCAGACAGAGGAAGAGTTTCAAAATCAAGCTCTAATGGCAGAAACATCGAATGTCACCTCCACTGAACTACCATCTGAGGTAAATGCTAAACACTGCTCTCAAACATGCAAAAATATGGTTAAAAAGTACAGAGATCATAATGAGAGCATGTGCAAAACTCTAGCTAAGATGGAGGAAAGGAGATATGAATACATGCAGGCAATAGAAGATCTTGAAAAACAGATCAATGACTATAGGGATAATGAGATTCAAATGGGACATGATAGAACATATCATGAGTGGGAGAAAAAGGAGCTGAATAAGAAAATAGAGTCCCTAAATAAAAAATTAGATGAGGCTGAATAGAAGGTGTTAGAAGCTAATAAGAAACTAGAATCTGTCAATGTAGATCTAGGAAACTTCAAATTGGCAAATCAAAAGCTGGAACACCTAATGGAAGTTCAATTTAAAGATAGGGTAAAATCTCAGCTCAATCCCAAAGAAGGTATAGGATACAGAGCCACTCCACCTCCATACAACAACAAATACATTTATCCAATGAGTGAAGTTGTTGATAGGCTTGTCAATGAACCATTAGATGAGTCTATGACCACTGTAGATCCTGTCCTTGAAAACAGTCCTGAATCTAAAGAAGATCTGATTAAAAATGAAGACTGTGAGAGCAAAGAAGTTGAGAAAGGATACAAAACAATGAGTGCACCTATAGCAGCCCCAAACCCCAGTAAGAAAGGAAAAGAGAAGATGAGTGTTTGCCATGCTCCTCCCAATCTTTCTGTACCTTCTAACTGTAACACTGCATCTTCCTCAAAAGGTAATAAAAGGGGTAAGACTGTTCCAATCTGCACATGCCAAAAGCATGGTGTCCAAAAGTTTCCCAAGCAACAGCAGGTAAGGGGAAATCAAAGGAACAAGAACCAGTTATGGTCCAATAAAACTGGTTCTCCAATCCAAATAGTCAAAAGATGTTTCCATTGTGGCAGGAAAAACCATTTGGCCAGACATTGCTTGTACAAACCATCTGTTGCAAAACAGACTGTGGTTTAGAAACAGGTATTTGTTAAAAACACAAAAAATCTTAAGGTCAAACCACCCGTTGCACCAGTTCCAAAGAAAACAGTTGATCACAGGTTCTCAAAAGTCAATAAAAAACAGTCCACACACCAAAAACAAGTTTTGGCAAAACCCAAATCAAATTTTAAGCAGATATGGTGTGTTAAAGGCAAAAACTCAGATGAAACTGTTGATACAAATGTTGAAACTGCCAAGCCTAAAGTTGAAACTGTTAGTGGAAATTTTGAAGCTGTTAGCACTAAACACTCAGTTCAAACTGCTTGGCTTAAAACTGAGACTGGTGATGGATCATCTGAGACTGTTACTGTAAAGGTTGAACAAAACACCTGGATACCTCATGTCATAACTAAATACTCTCCACAGAATCCATCAGTGGATCTCACTAAGTATAAGAAGTCAAAGACAGTGTTTAGTTATGTCAATGCACAAGGACAACCCAAAACAAACTTGGTTTGGGTTTACTCCACTACTAACTAAGCTTTTTATTTGTGCAGGGCAACCACAGGTCACCACATAAAACAAGATGGCTTTTGGACAGTGGATGCTCTAGGCACATGACAGGCAACTCTGATTGCTTGTCAAACTTCAAAGGCTTTAATTGTGGATTTGTTGCATTTGGAGGCAATTCCAAGGGAGGTAAGGTAACAGGTAAAGGTACTGTGAAAGCAGGCAATATGCTTTTCAATGATGTTTTATATGTTGAACAGCTGAAGTGCAATTTATTGAGTGTGTCTCAAATCTGTGATAAACAAAATATTGTTGTCTTCACAGATTCTGAGTGCATTGTTCTCTCAAAAGACTTTAAAATACCTGAAAATCTTGTTTTACTTAGAACACCAAGAAAGGACAATGTCTACTGTTTGGACACAGATCTTTTATCCAAATCAAGTACTTTAAGTTGTTTGATATCTAAAGCATCATCAAATGAGTCTGCTCTTTGGCACAGAAGGATGTGTCACATGAATTTCAAATCTATGAATGTTCTAGTCAAAAAGAATTTGGTAAGAGGTTTACCACAAAAGGAGTTCATTTGTGATGATCATTGTGTAGCATGTTTTAAAGGCAAGCAACACAAATCTTCTCATAAGGCCAAGGAAGTAAATTCAATCTCATCTGCTCTTCATCTTATTCATATGGATCTCTTTGGTCCAACATCTGTTTTGAGTTTGAATAAAAGGGCTTACTGTTTAGTCATTGTTGATGACTTCACCAGATTCACTTGGGTATACTTTCTTAGGTCTAAAGATGAAACTGCTGAGCTAGTTAAATCATTTATTCTTAAGATAGAAAACCAATCCAATTTAAAAGTTAAGGTGATAAGGTCAGACAATGGAACTGAGTTTAAAAATCATATCCTAAATAGTTTCTGTGAGTCTAAAGGTATTGCTAGGAAATATAGTGCACCAAGAACACCACAGCAAAATGGTGTAGCTGAAAGAAAGAACAGAACTTTAATTGAGGCTGCTAGAACTATGCTAGCTGATTCCAAACTACCAATGACATTTTGGGCAGAAGCAGTCAATACAGCTTGTTATGTTCTAAATAGGGTACAGGTTGTTCAATCACAAGGGAAAACTCCATATGAGTTATTCCATCATAGAGTCCCCTTAATAGCCTTTCTAAAGTCTTTTGGCTGTTCATGCACCATTCTGTACACTAAGACTCACTTAGGAAAGTTTGAAAGTAAGGCTGAAGAAGGTTTCTTTGTAGGATACTCTACACAAAGCAAATCCTATGGAGTATATAACAGTGTGTCTAAAACCATTGAAGAGAGTGCCAATGTTGAATTTAAGGAAAACACTGCAAATGTCAAAGGCACTGGTCCTGATTGGTTGTTTAGTTTAGATTCACTAACTAATTCTCGGAGCTTTGTTGAGTATAATGCAGAAACTGATGAAAACAGGGCTGAAGCTGCCAACACAAATTCTCATGTTGGTAGCACAAATGATCAAGCTTTTGGCACAAAGTTTCAGAATGTTGAAGTTCTGGTCAATGGGATGAGTATACGGTCATACCACTTCTATCTTGTGACCCACCAGGGGTACTGGATGCACAACATGATTCAAATCCACACTATGAAGTGCCAATCCCAAGTCCTGAGGGAACAACTCCATCACAAAAGGAAACAGTCCCAGATTCCAGTCAAGCTGTTCCTGAAGCTGAACCATCAAGTGGTCCTGATGGAGATGATACAAATCTAGGAACTTCTTTTCAGACAGACAGAGAACCAACACTCAGAATTCACAAGTATCATCCTCTCAATCAGATAATAGGTGATCCACGCACTCCTGTGCAGACAAGGACAATGGTTCACAAAGAGTCTACTGATACTGAGTCAGCAGTTCCAGAATTCAGTCTAGCTGCCTTTGAACATGCCTGTTTCATGTCACAATTAGAACCTAAAAAGGCATCAGAGGCTTTGAAATATCCATGTTGGATTGAAGCAATGCAGGAAGAACTTCTGCAATTCAAGATTCAGAATGTATGGACTCTAGTTGATCTTCCCAAAGGAAAGAGAACAATTGGTACAAGGTGGGTTTTCAGAAACAAGAAAGATGAGAGAGGGATAGTCATCAAGAACAAAGCAAGATTGTTAGCACAGGGATACACTCAAGAAGAAGGAATAGATTATGATGATGTCTTTGCTCCAGTGGCAAGAATTGAAGCCATCAGACTGTTCCTAGCCTATGTAAGCTTCAAAGGGTTTAAAGTGTATCAAATGGATGTGAAGTCTGCTTTCCTGTATGGTACAATTGAAGAAGAGGTCTATGTGTGTCAACCTCCTGGATTTGAGGACTACAAGTATCCAGACAGAGTCTACAAATTAGACAAAGCCCTCTATGGTCTCCACCAAGCCCCTAGAGCATGGTACGACTCTCTGTCATCATACCTTCTACAGAATGTATTCAAGAGAGGTACTCTGGACAAAACATTATTCACAAAGTCCATCAAATCTGAGATTCTGCTTGTTCAGATATACGTTGATGATATTATCTTTCGATCTACCAATGACAGTCTGTGCAAAGAGTTTGAGGCATTGATGCACAAAAAGTTTCAAATGAGTTCAATGGGGGAACTCACCTTCTTTCTAGGATTGCAGGTCAAGCAAAAGCCTACAGGGCTTTTTACAAGTCAATCAAAGTATGTTAAAGAGATACTGGAAAATTTTGGTTACAAAGATACCAAGGTTGCTAGTACTCCAATGGACACTCACAAGCAGCTAGATGCAGACAAAGATAGAGTAGATGTGGACATTCACCTATACAGATCCTTGATAGGTTCACTTATGTACCTCACATCTTCTAGACCTGATACAATGTTTGCTGTTTGTGTTTGTGCCAGGTTTCAATGTGCTCCAAACGACTCACACCTGTTTGCTGTTAAGAGAATCTTTAGATATCTCAAAGGCCAACCACATTTGGGCCTCTGGTATCCTAACGACTCTCCTCTTGAACTAACAGCCTATTCTGACAGTGATTATGGAGGATGCAACATTGACAGAATGTCCACAACTGGTGGAAGTCAATATCTAGGAGCAAGATTGGTCTCTTGGCAGTGTAAAAAGCAAACAACTGTCTCCACCTCATCTATTGAAGCAGAATATGTAGCAGCTGCAAGCTGCTGTTCCCAAGTGATGTGGATTCAGAATTAACTGAGAGACTATGGTATGAATTTCCTATCACTCCTATTTACATTTACAACACAAGTGCAATTAGCATTGTACAAAATCCAGTAAAATTTCCCAAAACCAAGCATATTGACATCGGATTTCATTTTATAAGGGACTGTAATGAGAAGAAATTAATTCAAGTTACCAAAATTCATACTGATGATCAGTTAGCTGATCTATTTACCAAACCATTTGATGTAGGAAGATTCACCTTCCTAGTATCAAATATTAGCATGGTTAATATGGATTAATTTGTTTTTCATCATTCTTTCTTATTTTATGAAAAATATATCTATTTCATATGCTTGTAGGAGACACTGTTTCATTCGGATATGCTTACTTTTCAACTAACAGCTTGAGTCTTTTCTCAAGCTGCTAGTTCATTTTCTCGGACTGCTAGTTGTTTCACTTGATCTGTCAAAGTGTGCAGGGTAATTTGGTAACTTCCATAAGTGTGTGCGCGGGATTAGATATATTCGAAACCTTTAAAGGTCCCAGTTTTGTTCAATTGTAACTACTAGTTGCAAAAATATCTTCGACGACCTTTCTTTTCTCTCTGAGTGATTCACACACACTTCTCTGAAACCCTAAATCACCGATTGATCGTCATTGGAGTTTGTCAAAGAACATAACTGTCTTCCCTATTCTCTCAAACACTCTGACCTTCAACCTTTCCATGATATGATGGACTTCCTTCGAAGTTCCCACATTCATCATGCTCTCACCATAAACCCCACAATATACATATCTCATATAGAGCAATTTTGGAAACATGCCTCTGTCCAAACCATTACTGGAGTCACTTCTTTGACATCCAAGATCGATGGAATCACTGTCACCATCACTGAGGATATTTTACGCCAACACTTGCATCTTCAAGATGCCACAGGTATAACTGATCTATCTCTTACTGCCTTACATGAAGGCCTTTTTGCTATAGGGTATAGGGGCCCTACTGATTCTTATACGTTCTTTAAAACTCATTTTGCCCCTAAGTGGAAATATCTTGTACATATTATCCAACAATGCATAAGCCCTAAAAGAACTGGTTGGTCCGAATTTTCTTCAAACATAGCCACTGCCTTAGTGTGCTTATCTACAGGCCAACAGTTCAATTTTTCTAATATGATTTTTCAGGGTATGTTAAGGCATCATGCCCTAAAACATGGGAAATTTTTTATGTATCCTAGATTTTTCGTTGAAATTATTGCAAACACTTGCAGTAATTTCAATGTACATAAAAGGATTCATGTTTCCCATAGGCACTCTTTACCAACTATAAAACGTCTTTTAAAATAAAGTGCCAATTTTTTGAGTGTAGATGTCCCATTGCCCTCTGCAATGTTGGGCATCAATCCACTAAATAGAGGAGAGGGTCCTGAGCAGGCTCAGCCTAACATCACTGCTTCACCCCCAGGACCCCAACCCACTCCTCACGATACAAATAATCCATCTGATCCTTCTATAAATCCCTCATCCCCACTTATGCTATACAAAAGAGAAAGGCTTTCAGGAGCTCCTTCCTCCTCAGCCCAAATACAAGAGCCAAATATCCCTGTGCAGGAGGACACTCCTGCACAGAATATCCAAAGGGCACCCACTGAGGACTCTCCCATCCTCAATTTGGAGGTGGACATCCCAACAGAGGATGTCCATATGGGTTCTGTGGCTGACACTACTGTTGTCTCTGCACAAGAGGCACAGGACAGTGTCAACATCATTAAGACCACACCCATGGCAACAGAGGGTGTGCAAGCACCTTCTGGAAGTCCCTAGAACCAAGAAAAGAGGGGCCCAGAGGTTTCTACTTTTGGAATACCTGCCAGTGATAGATCACAAACACCACACTCTTTTGCTGATCTTGAGGCTAGTCTGCAACTTATGATTTTAACGGATCCTCAGCTGAAACCTGTTGTGGCAGCATTGGAATATTATCAGTCCATTGTTTCTACACATGGGGCACAAATCAGAGCACTTCAACAGACAGTATCAGCTCAAAATCAAAGAATGGATTACTTTCATAAAGGGTTCACCCTCTGTGGAAATAAAATCATTCAACTTGAGAAGATGATTCGAACCCTAATGGCAAAGGTTGTAGGTCCTCCTGACCAAACCAATGCATCCAAAAAGGGGGAGAATCAGGAGATCCCTAGTTCAGTCCAAGCAGCTCCAACTCCCACTCCAACAGTCGAAGATTCTAGGATAACAGTCCCAACAGCTACTCAAGCTGTTAGCCTAGAAACTCAAGCTGCTCCCATAAGAACAACAGGAGTTGTTATCCGAGAAGGCAGTCAAGCTCCTATCAGTACATTCCAAGCTACAACCTCTGAAACTAAGGATAAGGGCAAGGGCATCCTCATAGAATCTCCAAAGCACAAATTTTCATCTAGAGATGCCCAGGTTGCCCATGATGCTGAATTTGCTAGACAGTTAGCAGAAGAACAAGATGAACTTCTGGACCAGAAAACCCACGCTCCAATGCAAGATGATGAAACCTTAGGTGATTACCTAAGAGGGTTTGTGGTTAAACAGGATGAGAAGAAAAGGAAAATGCCAACAGGGCATTTAAAGGCAGAACACAGAAGGTTTTTGATAAACTTTGCTTATTCAGTTGGAATCCCAAAGAAGATGGCTCAGTCCATGAATACAGAGAGGCTGCAAGAGATTCATGATAAGGAGATGGAAAAACGAAAAATAGCCAAAGTCTCTCATCAAGGCCAAAGCCAACAGGAACCAAGTCAAGCTGGTGTCAGTGATCCTTCTCCACCTGTTCAAGCTGTTGCTACTAATCCACAATCAGAAGCAATCTCTCAAGAAAAGCTTGATCAGGTGAAAAGGGTGCTGTTTGAACATCAACTTCAGAAAGTGATGGAGATTGAAAAGTCCATCGACCAGCATGACTTCTCAAAACCTCCTATTACATACTGGTATGCTAAGTCAATGGATGACATTGACTTAAAATATCATTTTGTAGTCAGAAGAGAAGCTGGTCCTGA
>JAANYP010007136.1:0-26011 GCA_020465985.1 Centrapalus pauciflorus
CTGATTAGGTTTCATTATCTGATCTAGTCTTGTCATTCATATACAGATCATTTATTGATGAACTTCTTTGTTCGAATTCTTAATCTCGGCTTTTTTCTTTCAACACGAAGTTTGTTTCTCGATGAATTCAAAGGGTTTGTTCGCTGCCTAAAACCTAGATCTGGATATGGTCAAAGGATCCATGGATCTAAAAATCATTTTCTTAATGAATTCTCCTCTTTGGATGTGTTCTTCAGTTAAGGTTTGTTCTAAATGTTTGGTTTCAGGTATGTTTAGCTTTGCGTTATTGAGCAACACATTCTTAAATATGTTGTTAAAGGTTTCTGATTTTGTTTTCATGGATTCAATGCTTTCATATTCATTAGTGTTGTTTGATCATTCATTTGAACGATTTATGAACATCGATTTTGTTTTAAACGGTTTTAATTATGATATGTTGTGTCCTTTGTGTTCTACACAAATTCATGTACTTTACTTATGTTCTTGAGTTTTGGATAACTATGTTATATACTTTGTTTAAATATTAATTAATTGTTCTTATTTGTAAAAGTTAAAAAGTTGTTGCTATTTTACATACTAGGTTATTACCCATGTATTACATGGGTTAACTTTAGAAATTGATATTTATATATATGTATAATATAATAATTATATGAATAATAAAATTTGCTTAATTTTAGATAGTTAGTTATTAAATTAATCCATATTAGATTTACACAGATTTGATTTGCTTTAAAATATAAAAATAAAATCAGTAAATGACGTGGCAAAAGTAGAGAGCGACATGTGGCAAATTAAATGAGAGCTTACCATGTGGCATTTAGTTACTCTTTTAATAGTATAGATAGAAGATAGATTGGGGGTTTGGTTGTAGCTTACCTGTTTTAGCAGGTTACCAGGTCACATGTTTCTATTTTTGGTAAAAATACAAAAGTTGATATTATTAATGATAAAAATTAAAATGTGGCAATAATCGGTATAAATGCAAAAAGTGATTGCTATTTTCACCATACAACCCTTAATTTATAAATTAAACGGATAACAAAATGAAAAATCTAACTAAATGCTTTGTAGTTAATTGTTAACCTTTTTTTTTTTTTTTTTCAATTTAACTTCACATTCAAATATCCCAACAATAGGGACCATCTGTATAAATTGGGAAATTGTTGAGGGATAGTTTTTGTACTTTCATTATTATAATTTAAAGTAAAGAGTTAATTACAAAAACGGTCCCTGTGGTTTGACCTAAATTTTGGATTTGGTCCCTGAACTTTCAATTTTGCAGAAACGGTCCTTATTTTCATAGTTTGTTTGCAATTTTGGTCCCTCAACCTATTAACTTTTCTAATATGACCAAATTACCCTTATTTTGATGCAAACTATAGGGACCATTTCTATAATTAATTTTTTAACTCTTTTTTATTCTTAATTAAATAAATTATTTTTTGGTGTTACTTAAATTTAATAAACTATAAAAAAATAAAAGAGTTATTTATTGTAACACCCCTCCCCGATCCCGGAAATGCCACGTCAATACAATATCGTAGGTGACAATAACGCAACGGATCCATAACACACGTGTCATAGGATAATGCAGATTACGGTTAATTAAAAACTTTAAACACAAAGTTAATACATTCAAATCCCAGGTTGACAAAGCATACAAACCCCGGTCACTGGATACATCGACCCCAAAACAACCATTATACAAGTTCTATACAACGTATGAAACTACTACGGATCTTCAATTCAACCTTGACTCTATCTCGGCTGCGGCTGAGATCCTTTTTGATTCCCTGAACACGTTAGACTCGATAACGTGAGCTATAAAGCCCGTGAGCACGCGAGGGTTGACACTGCACATAAGCACATAACACACAATCCCTGCCCCTGTCCCTGTCCCGATAACCCAACACACATCTCAGGTATAAAGCACAAGTATGAGATCGGACACCGCCCTGTGGGGACCCCTCCCCGATGGACACATCGCACACAGCAATGGTCGGTAATACCCTGTAGCACGGAAACCACCCGGCTACAGGCCCTGCCGTATATATACGCCCCAAGGACTGTAAGGGACAGTCAACCCGCGCGATTCCCCTTCGCGACTTATCGTCCGTATGGAACTCATCACGGACCCCTGAACCGATCTCGCATCTCATACATAACACATATAAGGAATAGAGCATACCTGAGGTTCACGTCCCTGTCTCACATAGGTATAACACGCACAATATAGCTATTCAACTATAACGTAAAGGATGGCGCGCGTTTTAGAAAACGTCTCGAGTACTCACCTGATTCGTTCCCCGAAGTTTGGCCTCCCTGTTCGAACCCTGCTCGAGATCCACTAGTCCCTGTAATCACACGGATAGCCCAACAATCAATCGCAATTCCCAATTAACACATATCACATGATTACAACAATTCGGACTCAATTCAAACCCGATAGTCCCACGAAACCGAAACTCGATTAATACCCGAAACTCGACTCAAACCCGACTCAAGGCAATCCCAAACAAGACCCCAACCCCAATAAAACACAGCCCGAGCAACCCCGAAGAAAACCCGACACAATTCGACCCAAACTCAATTTACAAAGTTAAACTCGGATTTTCCCAGCAGGCCTTTGGTCGCGCCGCGGGGACTCTGGTGGTCGCGCCGCGACCCCGCGAAACCCCTGCATCCTGACCTGCGATTTTCATGGCTGCCAGGAGTATTAAACTCCTTTCAATTCGATTTCTACCTCAATTAAACACATATAATCAGTACATAACAACCCTTAGGATTCAGAAACTGATTTGAACCATTCTCATAACACACAACTCAAATTAAAGCCACTAATTTGAAATCCCTTACCTTGCTTGAGCTCAAAACACACGAAGATGGAGAAGAAGCTGATGAAGCAAAGCAAATTCTCAGATTCCACACACAATTTGGAGCTTGGCTATGGCTTTTCTCTGCTGGAGCTCACACAAAATACACACACATCACTTTTTAGGGTTCACACAAATGGATAAGGGGGGGGAAAAGAGGCTAAGCACATATATACGTCTCTATCTCACTCGGTCCCGAACCCATTAACCCGAACCCGATATCACATTTTCAATATTTATGCCCATTTAACCCATTTAATCCCACGATCCCAACAATATAATCCGTTCATTAAATTTATAACCCGATGACACGCAAGCCCAATCCCGACACGTATCAATCCACGAAACGGGATATAATCGGACCAACCCAATATTAATAAATTATTTATCCACTAAAATAATTCCACGTACCAGGTCGAAATAACGGATGTTACAAATCCTCCCCTCTTAAAGAGATTCCGTCCCGGAATCTAACTCGAATTCTGGAATAGGTGAGGATATCTCGATCGCATTTCCGCCTCGGGCTCCCAGGTAGCGTTGGTACCTTTATGGTGTCTCCACTGAACAAGTACCAAGGCAATCTCTTTATTCCTCAGCTTTTTGACCTTTCGGTCGGTCACGGCCTCGGGCTGCTCCACATATCGCAGTTGCTCATCGACTGTAATCTCAGATAAAGGCACATACTGATCATCTGTAGCCAGACACTTCCGGAGATGACTCACGTGAAACGTATCGTGCACACCAGCCAACTCTGAAGGCAATCGCAGTCGATAGGCCTGATCCCGGACTCTCTCAACGACCTCGAACGGCCCAATATACCGCGGACTCAGCTTCCCACGATGTCTGAATCGAATAACCCCTTTCCACGGTGACACTTTAAGTAAGACACGGTCCCCAACACTAAATTCTAACTCTTTCAGACGGCGATCGGCATAGCTCTTTTGACGGCTCTGGGCGACCCTCATATGCTCCCGAATTATAGCCACCTTGTCACTGGTCTCCTGGAGTAACTCCGGCCCGCTAATAGGTCGCTCACCGACCTCGCCCCAACACACTGGGGTCAGGCACTTACGCTCATATAGTGCCTCAAACGGGGCCATTTTTATCGTGGCGTGATAGCTGTTATTATACGCGAACTCGACCAATGGTAAATGCACGTCCCAATTGCCGCTGAAGTCGATAGCACACGCCCGCAACATATCCTCGAGGGTCTGATTGGTGCGCTCGGTCTGCCCGTCAGTCTGCGGTCTATAAGCCGTGCTTAGCTGAACTCTGGTGCCCAATTCCCGCTGGAAACTCTGCCAGAAACGAGACGTAAACCGCGTATCCCTGTCCGAAGTAATCGACATCGGAATCCCATGCCGCGATACCACCTCGTTGATGTACAGCTTCGCTAACTGATTCATGGTGATAGTACCCCGAACGGCTAAGAAGTGCGCACTCTTCGTTAGTCGATCCACTATAACCCAGATCATGTCGCTCCCGCGGACCGTGCGTGGAAGTCTTACAATGAAATCCATCGTAATATGATACCACTTCCACTCGGGGATTTCCAACGGCTGTAGATGCCCGTGCGGCTTCTGATGCTCGGCTTTGACCCTGAGACACGTCATGCATTGCTCGACATACCGGCCCACATCCCTTTTCATTCCCGGCCACCAGTAGAA
Organism: Centrapalus pauciflorus; assembly: GCA_020465985.1. Lineage (NCBI taxonomy): Eukaryota > Viridiplantae > Streptophyta > Magnoliopsida > Asterales > Asteraceae > Centrapalus > Centrapalus pauciflorus. Next base: position 4,544 of record JAANYP010007136.1, read on the forward strand.
GTCACGGAGATCATGATACATCTTAGTACTCCCCGGATGCACAGATAGCCTCGACTGATGTGACTCATCAAGAATCAACTGCCGCAAATTCCCAACCCTTGGGACCCAAACCCTATCACGGAACACAAGCAACCCACGATCGTCCCTGATCAATGACTCAAGCTGCCCGATCAATCGTTCACGCTTCACATTATCACCTCGCAGGCCCTCCTGCTGCGCTATTCTCAGACTGTCGATCAATGTCGAAGTAATTTCAAGCCTCGAAGCCCTGGAAATCATAGTCTGGCCGCATGCCCTACGGCTCAGCGCGTCAGCTACCACATTAGCCCGGCCCGGGTGGTACTGAATCTCGCAATCGTAGTCCTTAAGCAACTCAAGGCTACGGCGCTGTCGCATATTCAGATCTTTCTGGCTAAACAGGTATTGAAGACTCTTATGATCGGTATACACAACGAACCGAGACCCATACAGATAATGACGCCAAATCTTCAACGCAAACACAATGGCGTCCAACTCTAAATCGTGCACGGTATGGTTCTCCTCGTAAGTCTTCAGCTGGCGCGAGGCATAAGCGATCACTTTCCCTCGCTGCATCAGGACACAGCCCAACCCTGACCCCGAAGCATCACAATATACCACAAAATCATCGGTACCCTCCGGCAAGGCTAACACTGGAGCCTGACATAACCGGGTCTTCAATTCTCTGAACGCGCGCTCCTGATTCTCGGACCACTCAAACGGAACGGACTGCCGTGTCAATCTCGTCAACGGCAAGGCAATCCTCGAGAAATCCTGGATGAAGCGTCTATAATACCCGGCGAGACCCAGAAAACTACGAATCTCAGGCACTGATCTCGGAGGCTCCCAACTCATCACTGCCTCAATCTTAGCTGGATCCACTTTTATACCCTCGGCACTGACCACGTGACCCAAAAACTGCACTTCCCGAAGCCAAAATTCACATTTGGAGAATTTCGCGTACAGTCTCTCCCTGTGCAGCACAGATAAAACCTCTCGGAGGTGCTGCTCGTGGTCCTCGGCACTCCGCGAGTAGATAAGGATGTCGTCAATGAACACGATCACGAATCTATCCAACATAGTTCTACACACCCGGTTCATCAAATCCATGAAAGCGGCGGGTGCGTTAGTCAAACCGAAAGGCATCACAAGGAACTCGTAATGCCCATAACGAGTCCGAAACGCGGTCTTCGGCACATCTTCATCCCTGACCCTCAACTGATGATAACCCGATCGCAAGTCGATCTTGGAGAAATAGCTCGAGCCCTGGAGCTGATCGAACAGGTCATCAATGCGTGGAAGCGGATAACGATTCTTCACGGTCACTTTGTTCAACTCCCGATAGTCGATACACATCCGCATACTACCGTCCTTCTTTTTCACGAAAAGCACTGGCGCACCCCACGGCGACGAACTAGGACGGATAAATCCACGATCCAGAAGCTCCTGCAACTGAGACATCAGCTCTCGCATCTCTGTCGGTGCCAGCCTATAAGGCGTCTTAGCAATCGGCACCGCCCCGGGAACAAGATCGATCCGGAATTCTACTTGGCGATCTGGCGGTAACCCAGGCAACTCCTCTGGGAATACCTCAGGGAACTCACGAATCACCGGAATATCCTCTAAGGTCTTCTTTTCCTTCCTCGCGTCAACTACATAAGCTAGGAAGGTCTCGCACCCTTTAGAGACGTATCTCTGAGCCCTGGCCATAGATACAATCCCGATATCTCCCTTACGGCGTTCCCCATACACAATCACACTCTCACTGTCAGAAATGGGTATACGGATGATCTTCTTGGCACACAGAATATCAGCCCGTCTGGCAGTCAACCAGTCCATACCCACTATCACATCGAAGCTACTGATCTCAATCGGCAGCAAATCGATCGCAAACTGATGGGAATCTATCTCTAACACACAGCCCCGATAAACACGACTCACTAGCATTGAACTCCCATCAACCCTCTCGACAATTAACGGAACAGATAAAGAAGAAGGAGACACACTAAAATACGCACAAAATATAACAGACACATAGGAGCGATCTGCCCCGGAATCAAATAACACACGAGCTCGAAGTCCGTTAAGGATGTACGTACCCGAAACAACGTCTGTAGCATCCCGTGCCTCCTCTGCTGTCGCCTGAAACACACGCCCGCGGCCTCTCGGAACTGATTCACGGCGGCTGGACGACGACGGCTCGGCCCTGGCCCCACTCGAACTAGCACCCTGTACTGCCGACCCCGGCTCTGGACAATCCCTGACTCGATGCCCTGGTCTCCCACATCTGAAACATAACGGCTCAGGCACCGTACAAACTGAAGCGGCGTGGCCCCGCTGGCCGCACCGGAAACAACGTGGCTGCTCCGATAAACACTGTCCGGAATGGCGCCGGTGACATTTCGGGCACTCCCGATCACCATAAGAACTCTCAACACGGCTACCGGACGCCTGGGACCCCTGTCCCACACTACTCTGGCTCTGCGCCCCCGACCCCTGACTCTGGCCCTGACCCTGACGTCTCGATCGACGATCTCGACCCCGGTCCCTATCCCGACGCTGTCCCGACCCTTGCCCTGAAGGCTGCCCAGAACCCTGACCTGAAAACTGCCACTGATCCGGACGCTGATCACTAGGGGCGTCCCCGGAGGATCTCCACACACTGGTCGGCTGATCAGAAGTTCCAGTCCGCTGCCTCTGAGAAGAGGGCTGCTCCCTCTGCTTAATGATCTCCCGCTCCCTCATGCGGGCCATCTCAAGAGCTCTAGCGAAGGTCGGGGTATCGTGTAGCCCTACAAACTCCCGGATATCAGACCGAAGCCCATCAATAAAAACATCCACCTTACGGCTCTCAGTGTCGACATGCTGAGGCGCGAACTGTGAGTACTCATTAAATCGGTCGACATACTGCTGGACCGTCATATTACCCTGCTGCAAATGGAGGAATCGGCGCTCCATTTCCCGTCTCTCGTCCCTCGGAACATACTGGAGCTCAAACATAGCTTTGAACTGCTCCCAAGTCATAGCATAAACGGCGGACTCAGTCATCGACGACTCAATCGATTTCCACCACTGCAAAGCACCGCCTCGTAACTGATATGCGGCGTATCCAACCATATCTCTAGGATCCACGTGGGCCACTCGGAACGCACCCTCAATCTCACGCTCCCATGCGATGGCCGCCCCCGGCTCACCGTCACCCCGAAACTGCGGCGGAGCTCATGTCATAAAATCCTTGAAGGACCCGCCCCGCTGAGAAGATGACGAAGCACCACCCCTAGACTCAGTCTCGGCACGCTGAACAACTGGCCCCAAACTCTGACCCTGCTCACGCTCTTGCTCTTTCTGCTTCCTATAAAACTCGGTAAGAACGTCTAACAGCTCTGATTTCCGGATATACTCATCACTGGGCGGCTTACCCGCGCCCGAACCCTCTCCCTGATCTGCCATGATAATCTGCACAAAGCAAAACGATTAAGCACAAAGGATAAATCACCCAGTATTATACACTAGGCCAGGTCGGTTAATCCGCTATATAATCGCAAAATGGTCCCCCATGGACCGGAACAAGGTCTAAGTTAAGCATCCACTAATGATACTCAAGCTTCAAACCACAAGCTCTGATACCATGCTGTAACACCCCTCCCCGATCCCGGAAATGCCACGTCAATACAATATCGTAGGTGGCAATAACGCAACGGATCCATAACACACGTGTCATAGGATAATGCAGATTACGGTTAATTAAAAACTTTAAACACAAAGTTAATACATTCAAATCCCAGGTTGACAAAGCATACAAACCCCGGTCACTGGATACATCGACCCCAAAACAACCATTATACAAGTTCTATACAACGTATGAAACTACTACGGATCTTCAATTCAACCTTGACTCTATCTCGGCTGCGGCTGAGATCCTTTTTGATTCCCTGAACACGTTAGACTCGATAACGTGAGCGATAAAGCCCGTGAGCACGCGAGGGTTGACACTGCACATAAGCACATAACACACAATCCCTGCCCCTGTCCCTGTCCCGATAACCCAACACACATCTCAGGTATAAAGCACAAGTATGAGATCGGACACAGCCCTGTGGGGACCCCTCCCCGATGGACACATCGCACACAGCAATGGTCGGTAATACCCTGTAGCACGGAAGCTACCCGGCTACAGGCCCTGCCGTATATATACGCCCCAAGGACTGTAAGGGACAGTCAACCCGCGCGATTCCCCTTCGCGACTTATCGTCCGTATGGAACTCATCACGGACCCCTGAACCGATCTCGCATCTCATACATAACACATATAAGGAATAGAGCATACCTGAGGTTCACGTCCCTGTCTCACATAGGTATAACACGCACAATATAGCTATTCAACTATAACGTAAAGGATGGCGCGCGTTTTAGAAAACGTCTCGAGTACTCACCTGATTGGTTCCCCGAAGTTTGGCCTCCTTGTTCGAACCCTGCTCGAGATCCACTAGTCCCTGTAATCACACGGATAGCCCAACAATCAATCGCAATTCCCAATTAACACATATCACATGATTACAACAATTCGGACTCAATTCAAACCCGATAGTCCCACGAAACCGAAACTCGATTAATACCCGAAACTCGACTCAAACCCGACTCAAGGCAATCCCAAACAAGACCCCAACCCCAATAAAACACAGCCCGAGCAACCCCGAAGAAAACCCGACACAATTCGACCCAAACTCAATTTACAAAGTTAAACTCGGATTTTCCCAGCAGGCCTTTGGTCGCGCCGCGGGGACTCTGGTGGTCGCGCCGCGACCCCGCGAAACCCCTGCATCCTGACCTGCGATTTTCATGGCTGCCAGGAGTATTAAACTCCTTTCAATTCGATTTCTACCTCAATTAAACACATATAATCAGTACATAACAACCCTTAGGATTCAGAAACTGATTTGAACCATTCTCATAACACACAACTCAAATTAAAGCCACTAATTTGAAATCCCTTACCTTGCTTGAGCTCAAAACACACAAAGATGGAGAAGAAGCTGATGAAGCAAAGCAAATTCTCAGATTCCACACACAATTTGGAGCTTGGCTATGGCTTTTCTCTGCTGGAGCTCACACAAAATACACACACATCACTTTTTAGGGTTCACACAAATGGATAAGGGGGGAAAAGAGGCTAAGCACATATATACGTCTCTATCTCACTCGGTCCCGAACCCATTAACCCGAACCCGATATCACATTTTCAATATTTATGCCCATTTAACCCATTTAATCCCACGATCCCAACAATATAATCCGTTCATTAAATTTATAACCCGATGACACGCAAGCCCAATCCCGACACGTATCAATCCACGAAACGGGATATAATCGGACCAACCCAATATTAATAAATTATTTATCCACTAAAATAATTCCACGTACCAGGTCGAAATAACGGATGTTACATTTATTTATTTATGTTGGTTCATAAATGATTTAGATATTTTAGTATTAATTAGTTTTAATTTACTATAATCAAAGTGTAAACCAATCAAAATTTATAATCGAAAAAATCATTTATATTTAGAAACTATTTTCTAGAGGTTTCGTATATAAAATATTATAAAAATATTTGACTCTATAATTATTTATGTTGGTTCATAAATTTATAATAAAAATATGTTTGTTGGTCAAATATATTTTACTTTATTCTTAAATAAAATCGGCGAAAGATTCTATTTTATAATCCGTTAACATTTGTATCAAAGCAAGGTGATAATGGTAAAGTGATAAATCTAAACGGTTTAAATTTTTAAGGTGTCGATTTAATCGGAATAAAATGAAAAGTCAAATTGAAAGACGAAAAAAGATTAAAAACCTACTTATATTTCTTGATTTTTATGTAAAGGTCTGACAAACCAAAGTTTGATGATTAAAGTTGTTAATCATGAATCTCAAAGATGTTATATGGACCTAAAATTTTAAATCGTTTTTGGTGTAATTAAAAATTAAAATGATAAAATAATTGATAAGTTAAATAAAAAAAATTTGAGTTGTCTTATACCATTTGCAAGTTTTTTTTTTAACTCGGTCAAATTAATCGTTAAAATTTTATTTATTTAAGTGCTTTAATATTTTTAACTTTAACTAAATTGTTGGCTCATAAATAATTTTTTATAATTTTATTAAATTTAATTAACACTCAAAATAAAGTAGAGTCAATTACATATATGGTCTTTGTGGTTTGATCAACATAAATATTTTTTATTATAAATGTATGAACCAGTATAAATATTTATGGAGAAAAAATTTTCTATTTATGAAGCCTTTAAAAAATAATTTCTAAACATAAATGATTTTTTCGATTATAAATTTTGATTGGTTTACACTTTGATTATAGTAAATTAAAATTAATTAAGACTAAAAATATCTAAATTATTTATGAACCAACATAAATATTTAAATAATTCTTTTCTACTTTTTATAGTTTATTAAATTTAAATAACACTAAAAAATAATTTATTTAATTAAGAATAAAGAAGAGTTAAAAAATTAATTGTAGAAATTGTCCCTATAGTTTGCATCAAAATAAGGGTAATTTGGTCATATTAGAAAAGTTAATAGGTTGAGGGACCAAAATTGCAAACAAACTATGAAAATAAGGACCGTTTCTGTAAAATTGAAAGTTCAGGGACCAAATCCAAAATTTAGGACAAACCACATGGACCATTTTTGTAATTAACTCTAAAGTAAATGTGTAATCCTGTTGTTATATATTAAATAGACACGTGATGAATAAATAATATTAACAATTTGGTCTCTTTTGCATTAATTATTGTATAATTTTGGTCCTTATATTTAAATTAATGTTAGTTGTTGCTTGCTTTTTGTTAAAATAACCATTTTTTATACTATTAACCCTATTGCTTCATGTGACATAAATGCATGATTATGTATTAATACATAAAAATTATAAATTTAAAATAATTGAATATTATATATTGATAATATAAAAAATATAATAAAAATATAATATTTTTTAGAATTAACCTTTACTAAACATCATGTTGTTGTATTAATGAGACAATAATAGTCGGATATATTGAATTTATAGTAAATGTATATGGATCAAATACTCGTATATGTTTTTTAACTTTGAGCTATAAGGGTAGGCTAAATATTAAAAATTACAAGAAATAAAAAATAAAAGTTAACGAAAACTAAAAATTTCAACTCCAACGCGCCGTAATTTCTCTTTTTGTTTGTAGTATGTATTGCAATGCAACATCTTGTAAATGGTCGTGTGGTTTTATGAAAAACTCTAAGTGGCGTTTGGTTCGTAGATTTTTTCTCTAGGATTTGTATTTTGTTAACTGATTTGCATTATGCAGCATTTGCATTTGTTAGGATTTTGTTAAAGAATCTTCATTATTCATTAGTAAAAATGTGCTAATCTGAAAAATGCAATGTAATTGAGATTCAAAATCCTAAAGGGAGGCTGGATTTTTAAATAGGGTTAAAGTCGTGCAGATGCAACATACTTTTCTCAATTTACCTAAATGACTAATTAACTTTTTTTTTTGACCGGATGGTAGTTGTACTCCAAAATAACTTGTCGATATGGTACGTGTAACCAGTAACTATGTTGATATGACAGTTTTTGCTGATTCAAATGACAACGTAGCAGGTTTTTAATGACATGATGCTTACGTGGATTTACCATATCAACGTAGTTATCGGTTACACGTACCATATCGATAAGTTATTTTAGAGTACAACGTCGATAATTTAGAAAATCCACATAAACATATAGATTCTTTTCATACTTCTAAAAACACAAATATTAGATCATTACCGGTAGATTCGGTAATCAAAAGTACCATCTCAACAATAAATTTTAAGTACAAGTACCAATGAGATAAAAAAAATAACTAGATTAGTCATTTGAGTAATCTCAGTAAAGTAACATACATTTGTATGACTTTAACCCTTTTAAATAACAAAGAATGAAGGGATTTAAGAAATCCTAGGATTTTAAATCCTTACTGAAATCTGTGAACCAAACACATGATTTTAAATGTAAATCCCAGGAAAAATCTGCAAACCAAACGCCCCCTAAATCTCTTTGTTGTCGTTGTTCATTCATGGACTCCAATTATGTTGGACTTTCATTTCTTTGATTCTTATATGTTCGACTCGTTGTGCTTTTACTTCCTCGAATCTCCGTGGGTGTCGTTTCTTGTCTTCAACATCATCAATGTGGAAAATTATAAAAAATTTGAATTGTTTGAATACTTTTTGCCCCCTTTATGATGATACCGCTTTGTTTTTCCTTTTCTACGTGGTGGTTCCGGATCTTCATCGTATTCTTCTTCCGGAATACCTAAAAATGTTGCATCTGACAATGGTGTTCCGACATTAATTGACTCTGATGACGTTTTTGATCTTTTACGTTGGGGTTGGACAAACTAATTCAAGCCTGGAACGTTGTTTAAATTTGGATGTTGGCGAAGCACATTCCATGTCAAGCCGCGAATCAACCTATTTTTGTTGATTTTCTTGAATTGTTTTTGCGTCTTCCTCAAAATGGTGTATTCTCTCTCATCGGACCGTTGGTTTTTCTAGTTGTTGTTGAACAAACTGTTGAACTTTTTGCATTTTTCCTTCGTATCCTTTTATTTTGAGATCAATTAATAGATGTTACGGGTCGTTCCAGATAATCGTCTTACAAAATTCTCCACAGCTTGCACATAAAATTTGTCATGTTTTTTATTGGTGTCGATTGTTGGATCCTCTGAAGTATCAATCTATGTTTCCGACTTTCCGCCAATGATTTTTCTTTAAGGGATGTCCACTTTGTCGGTTTTGTAGGAACTTTTTTTGAACCGGTAATGGTGTCGGATCATCGTCAGATTCTTCTTGTGTTTTGGAAATGGTTTTGTCATAGTTATCGTCAGATTGTGGTTCACGGTAACCACCTAGAATTGAGTCGATATCTTCGTTTAAATCATTTAACGAGAAGGGTTGAAAAAATTTGGGAGAATTTCATATATACCCTCTAAAACTTCATAATATCATGAGTAAATTATAGAAATGGTCCCTGTGGTTTGGTCGAAATTATGGATATGATCCCTAGTCTTTAAAAATTACATAAATGGTCCCTCAAAACACTATTTACTTGCAAAAATGATCCCTCTTTCTCTTAACTTTTTTTAAATGACGGTTTTGCCCTTTTCTCAATAACAATTTGGTCCCTCAACTATGAAATTTAATTTTAACTTTAGTCATTTACATAAATTTTTACTTTATGTTTAAATTTAGAAATGTAAATTTAAAAAACTAATTATTATTATTAATATTAATATTAATATTATTATTATTATTATTATTTCTTAGAATATATTTGTTTATTATTAGAATTATCCTGATTTAAATATTTAAATTTATTTAATTTACGTCTTTTTTATATATCAAATTTATTTATTAAAGATTTATTGATCTTATGTTTTATTTGTAAAAATATTTGTACACTTTTGTCTTTTATACATTTTCATATAAATATTTAATTATGTTAATATATTTTTATTTAATTATAATTTTTATGAGAAAAGTATAAACATTCAGACTTTTTAATTTAATTATTTTGTTACGTATATTGGCAATTAAATATTTTTGTTATAATACATTTTAATTTACACTACAACTGTATTCATTTTATTCTGATTATTTTATTAGATTAATGTGTTTCGATTTAATTACAAAGTATAAACCAAAATGCATCTATCAAAGTATATAATCCAAAACGTATATGTTTCGTTAAATCAAAACATATAAATGTTTATATTATGTTTATATATTTTACTTCAAAATTATAGTTAATTTGAAATGTATTAATGTTACAAATATTTAATGAAAATGAATAAACTGTGAAGTCTACATGATTTTATTAGAATTACAATTAAATCGAGATGTAGTAAGTAATAAAATAATTAAAACAATACGAATAAAATACTAAGTTTTAATTGAAACGTATTAATGTTACAAAATATTAAAATAATAAATAAAATACTAAAAGTATCGTTAATTTCTTCATGCTCGTTCCAAGTTCGAAGTACCAATTGTACAAAGAATAATCCATTTGAATCCAAAACATATTAACACAAAAATATTTAAATCAAAATGTTAAATCCTTAGTTTATATATTTTTTTAAAAATATAATTAAATCAAAATATATTAACGTAATGAAATAGTTAGATAGAAATATAAAAAAGATAAAAATGTATATTTTATCAAATGAAACATAAGATAAATAATATTTTAATAATTAAATTGAATATATAAAAGAAACGTAAAATAAATAAATTAAATATTATAATAGGAATCATTTTTAGAATAAATAAAAAAATCAATATATTTTATAACATAAATATATTTAAAAAATAAAAATGTATAAATAATAATAATAAATTTAAAGAAAATGTGAAATTTCATAAAGGGGACTAAAATTGAAAATAAATGACATTGTTGAGGGACCAAATTGTTATTGAGAAAATGGCAAAACCGTCATTTTAAAAAAAGTTAAGAGAAAGAGGGACCATTTTTGCAAGTAAATAGTGTTTCGAGGGACCATTTATGTATTTTTTAAAGACAAAGGACCATATCCATAATTTTGACCAGACCACAGGGACCATTTTTGTAATCTACTCTAATATCATATATACCCAACTTAAAATTTTAATATCATATATATCCCTCCTAAACATCATAATATCATATATATACCCAATTTTTATAAATAATATCACATATATCCCTCTTAAACATCATTAATATCATATATACCCAAATTCATTAACTTAATTATTTTTAGAATATTTAAAACTCATATTTTATATTGATTATTAATTAATGACCATATACCCTTACTGTAAGGTCTACGACTGCAAGATCTATCTAGACGCGGATCCGTGAACGAGTGCGGAATCCTCGTTGACGGTTAGACGGACAACTCTCAACCAACGGAAACACGGAGACTATTAGATGCTGAACGAACGACACACGAACGATCCTACGTACTAATTCTCTCCGAAACGGCACTCACCTAGCTGATAAACTCGAGATCGCCTCTTGCTTAATTCCTCACGAATTCTGCAAAAAGTTACTAATCATTCGAGTCTATCCCTAATTATAGACCCTGATTCGAGTTTGTTGTGGGCCAACCTCGAATCTGGCCTAAGGCCCATTCGAATCTGTCCATCTGACAGACTCGAATCTAGCCCATTCGAATCTAAGGATACATTCGAATCTATCACAGATTCGAATGTCTTCCTTTACCTATTCGAATCTAGCCAATACACTTAAACACTTAAGTGATGAAACTTATGTTTTAACTTATGCTTGAGTTAATCTTTGACCTTTATGTTTGAACTTCTTGTAATACGTTACATCAAGTTCAAACACACAATCAATAACAGACAAACACATATTAAACATATATATCAAAATACTTGTTAATACTCAGAATATTACCTAAACCATAATGCAGATCGATTAGACTGCTATCGTCACACAGGGTGTACCAACACTTACTTATTTCTTCTTTCAACTAAACCTTCAAAATATCATATTTATCCAACTTAAATTAAAATAACATACCCCTTTAAATAATTTTATATAATTTATTTTTGTAAACTTTACTATATAAATTCTTCATACTAAAACAAATTAACATTAACAATAGAAAAAATTTATGATATTTTTGTTAGTTTGTAATCAAATCGTATCGACTTTTTATATTTTCTTATTTGTTTTTTTCTGTAGTTTTCTATATACAATTAACTGCTTATATTATGTTCTTTCTTTTCTGTTAGATTAATTATTTCGATCCTAGGAGTTATTTTGTAATATTTATTAACATTGTAATGTGTCTTGTATTTATTTCTATGTAATTTCTTTCTTATGTAATAGTGTAGGGGCCATTATTGCCAAGTCTTGTAAGTTAATTAAATGAGCCTATAAAGGCTCCTAGGGTTGCTTTTTGACAATACACGGTTGACCTACATTTGAATCTTCTCTTGGAGCCGCCACTGTTCTTCCATATTCACTAACATTCATATTGTCTTCTTTCTTATTAAAAACACATTTATTGAGCTTGTTTCTTCATGTGTTTGATGAGAAAAACGTCAAGGTGCTGAATATATACGGGATTTAATATTAACAATTGGTATCAGAGCTCAGAGGGGTGGATTTCAACTGATTACTTACGGAATCTGCTGGGTTGTGCATGTTCTTCGAAGTTCTTCAATATTCAACCGGTTAGATCTTCATTTTCCATGGTTTTTCGAGTTTCTTCTGTTATAATGGTTCTATAAACATCACATTATCATTATATACTGATTTTAAACTCATTTACTTCCATATCTGTGTTAAAATCATCAAGAATCGACCATTTTGAAGCTTGAAAATATGGTTTTTTAAGTAGGTTTTTCATGTGTTCATGCTAGTTTTAAGTGTTTTCTAGGTTGTTTTAAACTACCAAAAGTGTTTAAAATAGTTTATAAATCATTTACAACTGTTTTTTAGGCATCAAAACTGATAAAAATCGATTTTTGTCTATTCTGCCTTAGAAAATCGTAAAAACCTGCTGTATTTCGGATTATATACTGTAGCATTTCGGACCATATAGGCACCAAATTCGGACCCCTCAATCATCCTAATTCGGACATCACTTAGGTGTATTTCGGACTCCCTCTAAGCCAATTTCGGACCCTAATTCGGTCCTATTCCGAACTTCGGACCATCCGAAGTTCAGGAAAGGCTTTCCATATTTTTTACATATTGGGACTTGTTCTTAAATTTTCTAATTTCGGACCCCACCATTTCGGACCATCCGAATTCGGTCCTCTGTCCCTATTTCGGAATCATCAAATTTCGGCCATTTCACTGTTCATTCGAATTCGGTTCATCCGAATTCGGTCCTTAGGTCCATCCGAACTTCGGTCATCCGAATTTTATACCCTAAGTACAACTGTTCATCCGAATTTGGACCCTCATCCGAATTAGGTCCATCATCCGGATTACTGTTCATCCGAAATTACTCATCCGAAGTCTAGCCTTTCAAAATCAACCGAAATCACTCCATCCGAATTCGACCCATCCGAATTCGGTTGCACCATCCGAATTACTTTTCATCCGAACTCATCACCCGAATTCAGAACACTCTGTTTTCAGTCCAACCCATCTGTACTCAGTTTCCACCTCTAAGATCTCCACATTCTCAATCAGCACCAATACTCATAATGTCTCGTGAAGCTCTTGTACTCGGATCTGAGAACAGACCACCTGTTCTCTATCCTGATGAGTACGAACAATGGAAAGCCCGGTTCCTGAAATTCGTCGGAATGCAACCTCTCGGGAATATGATGCTTCAATCAATATCCGAAGGGCCCGTCATCTACTACAGAGAAATTGCTGCCAGACCCGAGGCTGATCCTCCTGTCCTAGCCTCCAAAGTCGAAAGAGAGCCGGCAAATGACGCCGAAAGGGATCGCCAGCATGCTGATAAGAGGGCAGAATATCTGATCTATCAAGCCCTCCCCACTGATATTCTGGTAGGTGTAGACAGTAAAATGTCTGCAAAGGAAATGTGGGACGAGCTGGAAATCCAAATGCTGGGGGCAGATCTTGATGACCGTGCCAAAATTGAAGAGGCAAAGGCAAAGTTTTCAGAATTCCGCGCCAAAGACGGGGAATCTCTGCAATCCACGTTTACCAGGTTTTGTGCAGTCCTTAATGAATTGAATAAACTGCACATCAAAAAGGATCGGGATGACATAAACATCCAATTCTTTGCCGCCTTAGCCCCCGAGTGGCAGCTTGCATGTAGGGCAACAAAGAGAGTCTTGAACATCCCTGAGGTATCTATAAATGTCGTCTTTAAGGAGCTTAAGAAATATCAAGGCGATGTGGATCAACAGAAGCTGATGGCAACTCAATTGGCCTCACTATTGCTATCAGCCAACACAGGGTTGAAACCAAATGATTCCCTAGCCTTGATCACAAACACGCAGATTCCGACACCATCTTTTGCTCCCGGGTCTTCATCATCTCAGTACAGGTATGCTTCCCCTCCGCGTGAGGTCTATGATGAGGAGGAAGCCACGATACAAGAACAGATTGCCTTGTGGACCAACCGTCTCCAACAACGACGGTTCTCCAACAAGACCAACAACCAACTCCGATATGACACCGGTCCTCGGAGGTACTCTGATGATAGAAGGGATGACAGACGCGATGACTATCGCAGGGACGACTACCGCAGACATGATAGAGACGATCGCCGGTATGATGATAGACGCGACTATCGCGATGATCGCCGTTATGACAGGCGTGACGAAAGGCGAGATGACAGGAGAGAGGAAAGGAGAGAGGACAGGCGGGACGATCGTAGGGATGATCGTCGGGATGACCGCCGGGAAAGGAGGCGTGATGACAGCCGTGAGCACCGCCGGGCCGACAAGAGGCCGGCGGAAAGAAGAGAGGAGAAGCCAAGAGCAGACGAGCCAAAGGCTACTGATGAACGTCTCTGCTACAAATGTGGCAAACCGGGCCACTTTGCTAGGGAATGCAAGAACAATTTTGAGAGAGACGTTGCATATTACGAAAGAAAGCTCGAGGCTGCAAAGACGAAGTCGGATGCATTGGTCCTCGTCGCCCAGGAGGATTACTGGGATGCTGAAGATTCTGACGACGAGGATGACAATGGCAAAAATTGCTATATGGTTGATCGTCAGGGGTTGGAGATTTGTGCTGCTGTCACTGCTGCAAATTCAGACACTGCTGCTGAGGGGAAGACATTGAAACATCCACCAGCATGTCTGATGGCTACAACCGACGATCCCGAATGCTCCACATCCGGCTCAGAGTCCAGCGAGGTATATTCCTATTACATTCCTGCACATGTAAATAAATTATTTGTAGATAATGAATGTACACTACACACACAAATACTTGATCTACAAGATAGATTAAAAGCTGAAACTGCAAAGTGTGTACAGGCGGAACATCAAGCTCATATTTTGAAAGAATCATCTGAATTATATCATGCAAAATGGTTAACTAATCATAATGTTATAAAACAGATGTTGATAGAAAAAGTAGATGTTCAGGATAGGAATATATACCTTGAATCTTGCATGGAAACGCTTTCAAAAGAAAAACTCTCTTTAAAAGAAGAAATTTCTGTTCTTACAAAACAATTAGATGTGGTAAATATGGAAAATATAGACAGTTTAGAAAAATACAATATGATTGAAGAAGAAAGGATAAGTTTGTACGCAAGAATAAAGACCCTTGACGATGCATTTTTGAAAAGGGGTCAAACAGAACAAACTATCCATTTAAATCAGCCCAAAGAAACTAGGTTTTACCATTCTAAACAGGGAATTGGTTTTAAAAATCCTAAATATTTGGAAAAAGCACAAAATGTCTTACCTGTATTTTATGACATGAATTATATGGGAGCCGGTATTAAATCTTTCTTTTTTGAGTCATCAAAAGAAGTTTTAAACCAAGAAAATGAGAAACGTGTTGCGCGTAAAGATAAAGAAATTTCTTTTCATTATGAAGAACTTAACGAGAGTTATTCTTCTAGAGTACCCACTTTAGAGGAAGATCTCTCGTCAACTTATTCAGAAACTGAATTGAACACTGAAACTGAAAAATCAAATCCTCAACTTTATATTCCTGCAAAAGTTCTTCAACAACAAATCATTGTTTTAGAAAAGGAATTGAAGTCGTCTCAAGAAAAAGCACTTGATCTTCAAGATGCTCTTTTTAAGAGAGAAGAAGAATTGATAAATCAATCTTTTCAACAAACTGTGGAAGTCACTGTCTACAGAGAAAATTTTGAAATAGTTTCACAACGATTGAAAGATCTTTCAAAACAACAAACACTTTCTCATTCTCTAAAAATTCCATGTATGTCATCAGATAAAGGTAAGGCGACAGCTGAAACTTCTTCTATCTTTGTCAAAGGTGAGTGCACAAATGCTTTCAAGAATGAGGTTTCTAAAAAGACTCAGATAAAATCCAAGTCTTTTAAGAAACCCACTCACCTCCAAAAAGAAAAGTCTGTCAAGTCTAAATCTTCCATGCTTACTGACTCTAATCGTTTTGTTCCTACAGATCATATAAGGAGAGTCCCAAAAACCACCATGCAGGATTTTACAAGTTTTTTTGTGAAGAAGGCTTTGATGCCATGTGAATTTGTTTCTAGAGATAGGATGTCTGTAATCTCTAAAGACAATTTGTGTAACCAAGTGTGTGACAATGTTTGTAATGATGTACCGAATTCTACTATTTCATTAAAGTACTCTTTCAAGGATTTGTTTAATCTATGTCCAACTAAATATAGACGACAGGTTCCTGAAATGAATGCTTTTGTGCCTTATCCTGTTAAACGTATTCGGAAAAAGGAAACTAAAAATAGTGCATCATCGGCCACAAACAAAGTTGAGACATGTCTGTTGCCAAGGCCCAAAACCAAAGCAACGGTCAAGAAGGTCTCATCAAGACAAAAACCGAAGGCAATTTCAGCGCCTAAGGTTCCAAAACCCAATAAATCCAATCTTCAATGGATTCCAAAGGGTTGTGCATCTAGACCACACACAAATGCTAGTTGGGTTTCTAAATCTGTACACGTGCCATATAAATCTGGAATTCCTAACAAAAAGGAACCCATATTGAGGTGGGTACCCAAGGTTGTGTGATCTTAATGCAGATGGTTCTTGGTTACTTCTGATCAAGACCCGTGCTTCAAAGAAATGGCTTCTAGTTACCTTAGACTAGGACCCGTTCTTTTGCTTGTCGGTTGTGCTTAAACCGACACGTTTGGCTTCTGTGCACACAGCCCAGGACCCAGTCTTAACTCATCATGTTTTCTGAACATCTCAATTCAGAACACGGTTTGATTGTGAATTAAAAATGGATGAGTTTGAATACATATAGTTTTCACTATATGAATTTATGTGTTTTTCAGGCTATGTCCATTTGGTATATGGATTCGGGTTGCTCCAAGCATATGACAGGAAGAAGAGAATTGCTGTCCAACGTTGTTGAACAGTACTGCGGAACTGTGAAATTCGGGAACAACCATCAGGCTAAAATAAAAGGATACGGGGACTTAGTTCTAAATAATCTGGTCATCAAGGACGTTGACTATGTTGAAGGGTTATCTCATAATCTTTTTAGCATAGGACAGCTCTGCGACAAAGGACTAGAAGTAACATTTAGGGCTAAGAACTGCAGTGTTAAGAACATAGATGGAAAAGAAATCTTGACTGGTTCCCGAAAATCTAACCTTTACACCATTGACGTATCTAAGCTTGTGGTGAAGGATAACATTTGCCTACTATCAAAAGCCTCGTCAAAAGACTCTTGGTTGTGGCATCGAAGATTATCCCATTTGAATTTTGATAACATAAACAAGCTGGCTGCGAAGCAATTGGTCAAAGGACTTACTGAGTTGCGCTACGAAAAGGACCATCTTTGCGGAGCATGTGAGAAAGGAAAAATGAAACGATCATCTCACAAACCAAAGCCCGAACCATCAACAAAAAGAGTTTTGGAGTTACTTCATATGGATTTATGCGGGCCGATGAGAACTCAAAGCATAAATGGAAAACGATATGTGTTGGTTATCGTTGATGATTATTCTCGATATACCTGGGTCAGGTTCTTGCGTTCCAAGGACGAGACAGCTCAAGAAATCATTGATTTTATCAAAAGTGTCGAGACCCAACAGCAGCTGTCAGTACTATCAATCAGATCAGATAACGGCACGGAGTTCAAGAACTCGGTAGTAGAGGGCTTCCTTCGATCCAAGGGGATTCAGCATCAATACTCTGCTGCTAGAACACCTCAACAAAACGGGATCGTGGAAAGGCGTAACCGTACGCTAGTAGAAGCCGCTCGTACAATGCTCACATACTCAAAGCTACCTCCGTTCTTGTGGGCCGAAGCCGTATCAACAGCATGCTATACACAAAATCGCTCCATCATCCATAAGCGCTTTAACAAAACTCCTTACCAACTCTTTTTGAATAAAGTACCATTTATCAAGTACTTACGTGTATTTGGTTGCAGGTGCTATGTACTGAATGACAGAGACAACCTCGGGAAATTTAACGAAAAGGCGGATGAAGCGATCTTCATTGGATACTCATCCAACTCGAAGGCGTATCGCGCATTCAATACCCGAACCAGAACCGTCAACGAAAGTGTGCACGTCACATTTGATGAGTTGGCTGAACTGGCACCCGAAGTTGATCAATCAGGACCACGCATTACTCAAATGCCTGGAGACTCATCGAATAACCCCATTTCTTTTTCTTCTTCTGATTTGGTTAATTTATTTGATCCTTTTTATGTTGAATTTTTCGGTCCTAATGCTAGTGTGTCTAATGTTGTTAATAATGTAGGTAATCCTTCCAGTTCAACTGCGCCGCAAAGTTTCTCCACTCCATCTTCATCAACATATCCTCATCCATCCACATCATCCACCGACACATCCGCAGTTGACTCTACTCCTGTAATACCCTCACATATAATACCAACGATTCTTCCTTCACTTGAACACTCGGAAATTGAACCCGAACCTGTGGTACCATCATTTGAAACCATTGACCATGAATCCTCATCCATTCCCATATTAACCACAGAGGTTCCATCCCGAGCACCCCTTCCACACGAGATCAAATGGACCCGCAGTCACCCAACAGAACAAATCATTGGTGACGTAACGACCGGAGTCCAAACTCGTAGGGCATCTGCTAATGAATGTCTCTACACTTCATTCTTAAGTATGATAGAGCCCGCTCGTGTGGATGAAGCCCTGACAGATCCGGATTGGATAGTTGCAATGCAAGAGGAACTCAACCAGTTTGAACAGCTAAGAGTATGGCGGTTAGTTCCCAAGCCAAAAGACCGTACAATCATCGGAACAAAGTGGATCTTCAAGAACAAACGAGATGAAAACGGCATTGTGATAAGGAACAAAGCAAGACTTGTTGCCAAAGGCTACCGACAACAAGAAGGGATAGATTATGACGAAGACCTTCGCTCCCGTTGCACGGATCGAAGCAATCAGAATCTTCTTGGCGTATGCGGCACACAAAGACTTCAAAGTGTACCAAATGGACGTCAAGACTGCCTTTCTGAACGGTGAACTTAACGAGGAAGTGTATGTTGAACAACCACAAGGCTTTGTTGATGCACATAAACCTGACCATGTTTATGTGCTAGATAAGGCCCTCTATGGTTTAAAACAAGCACCTCGAGCATGGTATGATAGTCTTTCGATTTTCCTTATTTCTGCCGGTTTCTATAAAGGTGTGGTGGACACAACTCTGTTCACTAAAAGGGAAGGCCCACATATAATGCTAGTACAGATTTATGTTGACGATATTATATTTGGATCTACTGACAGTAATTTTTGTAAGGATTTTTCAGCCCTAATGGAGTCTCGGTTTGAGATGAGTATGATGGGGGAAATGAACTTTTTCCTTGGATTACAAGTCAAACAACTTGAGGATGGGATTTTTGTGAACCAGTCGAAATATACTCTTGACATTCTCAAGAAGTATAAGTTAGACTCTTGCACGAGTATCGCACCTCCCATGGCCTCCAACTGTAAGTTAGACACCGATCCTTCCGGGAAAAGTGTCGATAATACAACTTACAGAGGGATGATAGGATCCTTACTATACTTGACTGCCAGTAGGCCGGATATAGTGTTTTCAACATGTCTTTGTGCTAGATTTCAGGCCGACCCAAAAGAATCACACCTAATTGCGGTAAAACGCATTTTTCGTTATCTTAAGGGTACACCCGAACTTGGTCTATGGTATCCAAAGGGAACCGATTTCGATCTTACCGCGTTTTCAGATGCTGATTTTGCAGGTTGTAGAGTGGACAGAAAAAGCACATCGGGAGGAATACAGTTCTTAGGCGATAGACCGGTGAGTTGGTCTTCCAAAAAGCAGAATTGTGTATCCACATCCACAGCTGAGACTGAGTATGTAGCAGCTGCAAGCTGTTGCTCTCAAGTGCTGTGGATGAGAACACAATTACGTGATTATGGGTTCTCACTCACCAATATCCCTATTTACTGTGATTCTCGAAGTGCAATTGCCATCTCTTGCAATCCCGTGCAGCACTCTCGAACAAAACACATAGATATCAGGTATCATTTTATTAAAGATCACGTGGAAAAGGGAACCATTGAGTTGTATTTTGTTGGCACGGAATACCAACTAGCGGATATATTTACTAAAGCTTTAGACAAACCTCGTTTTCGGTTTTTAGTATCTCATATCGGCATGTTGAATCCACCTTCCAATTAAATATCAGATATTGTCTTAAATAATTCTATTTCAATCTATCATGATTGAAATTCCTTTATGTTAGAAAATAACTGTTATTTAAATTTAAGGTTTATGTCACAAAATTAAACCTCATTATTTCCTTATCTGCGCATATTTTTAATAATTAATGATCCTGATAAATTGCTGTGTGATTTGTTCATCATGGAGTGGGATGCAAACAATATCCAGGTTTGTCGATATTAGTAATGCTTAAAAGAAGGGTTGTCGTGATTTAAATCTGAAAAGGAAAAAGGATCGGTATTTATTTGAGGGGGAGTAGAATTAGGATTTTAAATTTTATAATTTTGTGTTTCTTTTTATTTCCTTTATGGTTAAATTTTTTATTTTTAGGTTAGTCATAATTTTATTTTTAGGTTAGTCATAATTTTAATTTTAGGTTAGTCTTAACTTTATTTTAATTTTAAGTTTTAAATTTAATTGGTCAGAAAATCACAAAAAGATTTTAAATTTCAAAATTATCAAAAAACCAAAAAGATTTTAGGTTACTTAATTTCATTTTAACTTCAAATCTAAAGAAAATACCAAAAATATTTTAATTTTTTGTTTGGGCCAAAATTTTTTCTTTGTTTTTGCTTAATTCCACAAAAGCCCATTTTAGTTTCAAATTTATGTGTGTATGTTGAGTCTAAACCGGCGGCCCATCTTCCATTTGGGGCGCGGATCTCAGACCCGACCCATGACCCGCGCGAGTTTATATAATGGGTTGGTCAACTGGTCAACTCATCTTCCTTCACTTTCAAGATATTTCTTTCTTCTTCTCCTTCCCTCCCGTCGACACCACCGCCCCAAACCACCATTGTTACCACTTCAAGCTTTTGGAACATCATAATCTTTCGTTTTTCTTGCTTTTTCCTTCTTCGGCACTACCAGGTAACATATTTCTGTCCTTTTTTCAGTCTTTAACTTCCTAGATTGCGTGTTTGATTTTCAAAGTTTTTCTAGTTTTTCAATTCGGTTTTTTCTAGTTTTAGGTAGTTTAATGTGGTATTTCTTCTTAGTTGTAGTTAAATAAAATGTTCCTTAGGT
>JAANYP010007137.1:0-10439 GCA_020465985.1 Centrapalus pauciflorus
AACAATCACCAATAAGTACCAAAACATATGCAAGTAAGAAATGTAGTCTGTCACTCACACCGGTCCTGAGCAATGCAAGTAATCAAGGAACATGCAGCAGTAGTTGTCCAGGTTTAGTAGTGTCTATCTTATGTTGCTAACATACAATTAAGTAATCAAGGAACAAGCAGCAGTAATCAGTAGCGTCCATCATACGTTCCTGACATACAATTAAGTAATCAAGGAACAAGCAACAGCAGATGTTTCCATACAAGTCAGTAACAATCACCAATAAGTACCGAAACATATGCAAGTAAGTAATGCAATCTGTCACTCATAGCGGTCCTGAGCAATGCAAGTAATCAAGGAACATGCAGCAGTAGTAGTCCAGTTACGGTAGTGTCTATCGTACGTTCCTGACATACAATTAAGTAATCAAGGAACAAGAAGCAGCAGATGTTTCCATACAAGTAAGTAACAATCACCAATAAGTACCGAAACATATGAAAGTAAGTAACGCAATCTGTCACTCACAGCGGTCCTGATCAATGCAAGTAATCAAGCAACATGCAGCAACAGTTGTCCAGTTTCAGCAGTGTCTATCATACGTTCCTAACATAAAATTAAGTAATCAAGGAACAAGCAGCAGCAGATGTTTCCATACAAGTCAGTAACAATCACCAATAGGTACCGAAACAAATGCAAGTAAGTAACGCAATCTGTCACTCACAGTGGTCCTGAGCAATGCAAGTAGTCAAGGGGAACATGCAGCAGCAGTTGTTCAGTTTCAGCAGTGTCTATCATACGTTTCTAACATACAATTAAGTAATCAAGGAACAAGCAGCAGCAGATGTTTCAATACAAGTCAGTATCAATCACCAATAGGTACCGAAACAAATGCAAGTAAGTAACGCAATCTGTCACTCACAGTGGTCCTGAGCAATGCAAGTAGTCAAGGGGAACATGCAGCAGCAGTTGTCCTGTTTCAGCAGTGTCTATCATACGTTTCTAACATACAATTAAGTAATCAAGGAAAAGCAGCAGCAGATGTTTCCATACAAGTCAGTAACAATCACCAATAAGTACCAAAACATATGCAATTAAGAAATGTAATTTGTCACTCACACCGGTCCTGAGCAATGCAAGTAATCAAGGAACATGCTGCAGCAGTTGTCCAGTTTCAGTAGCGTCCATCATACGTTCCTGACATACAATTAAGTAATCAAGGAACAAGCAACAGCAGATGTTTCCATACAAGTCAGTAACAATCACCAATAAGTACCGAAACATATGCAAGTCAGTAATGCAATCTGTCACTCATAGCGGTCCTGAGCAATGCAAGTAATCAAGGAACATGCAACAGTAGTAGTCCAGTTTCGGTAGTGTCTATCGTACGTTCCTGACATACAATTAAGTAATCAAGGAACAAGAAGCAGCAGATGTTTCCATACAAGTAAGTAACAATCACCAATAAGTACCGAAACATATGAAAGTAAGTAACGCAATCTGTCACTCACAGCGGTCCTGAGCAATGCAAGTAATCAAGGAACATGCAGCAGCAGTTGTCCAGTTTCAGCAGTGTCTATCATACGTTCCTAACATACAATTAAGTAATCAAGGAACAAGCAGCAGCAGATGTTTCCATACAAGTCAGTAACAATCACCAATAAGTACCAAAACATATGCAAGTAAGAAATGTAATCTGTCACTCACACTAGTCCTGAGCAATGCAAGTAATCAAGGAACATGCAGTAGCTGTTGTCTAGTTTCAGGCAGTAGCTATATATGTTGCTACATATTTAAGTAATCAAGGAACAAGCAGCAGGAGATGTTTCCATACAAGTCAGTATCAATCACCAATAGGTACCGAAACAAATGCAAGTAAGTAACGCAATCTGTCACTCACAGTGGTCCTGAGCAATGCAAGTAGTCAAGGGGAACATGCAGCAGAAGTTGTCCAGTTTCAGCAGTGTCTATCATACGTTCCTAACATACAATTAAGTAATCAAGGAAAAGCAGCAGCAGATGTTTCCATACAAGTCAGTAACAATCACCAATAAGTACCGAAATATATGCAACTAAGTAATGCAATCTGTCACTCACAGTAGTCCTGAGCAATACAAGTAATCTAAGAACATGTTGCAGCAGGTGTCTAGTTTCAGCAGTGTCTATCATATGTTGCTAACATATAATTAAGTAATCAAGGAACAAGCAGCAGGAGATGTTTCCATACAAGTCAGTATCAATCACCAATAGGTACCGAAACAAATGCAAGTAAGTAACGCAATCTGTCACTCACAGTGGTCCTGAGCAATGCAAGTAGTCAAGGGGAACATGCAGCAGAAGTTGTCCAGTTTCAGCAGTGTCTATCATACGTTCCTAACATACAACTAAGTAATCAACGAACAAGCAGCAACAGATGTTTCCATACGAGTCAGTAACAATCACCAATAAGTACCGAAACATATGCAAGTAAGTAATGCAATCTGTCACTCATAGCGGTCCTAAGCAATGCAAGTAATCAAGGAACATGCAGCAGCAGTTGTCCAGTTTCAGCAGTGTCTATCATATGTTGCTAACATACAATTAAGTAATCAAGGAACAAGCAGCAGCAGATGTTTCCATACAACTCAGTATCAATCACCAATAGGTACCGAAACAAATGCAAGTAAGTAACGCAATCTGTCACTCACAGTGGTCCTGAGCAATGCAAGTAGTCAAGGGGAACATGCAGCACAGTTGTCCAGTTTCAGCAGTGTCTATCATACGTTCCTAACATACAATTAAATAATCAAGGAAAAGCAGCAGCAGATGTTTCCATACAAGTCAGTAACAATCACAAATAAGAACCGAAATATATGCAAGTAAGTAATACAATCTGTCACACACAGTAGTTCTGAGCAATACAAGTAATCTAGGAACATGTTGCAGCAGGTGTTTAATTTCAGCAGTGTCCATCATACGTTCCTAACATGTAACTAAGTAATCAACGAACAAGCAGCAACAGATGTTTCCATACAAGTCAGTAACAATCACCAATAAGTACCGAAACATATGCCAGTAAGTAATGCAATTTGTCAATCACAGCAATCCTGAGCAATGCAAGTAATCAAGGAACATGCAGCAGTAGTAGTCAAGTTTCATCAGTGTTTATCGTACGTTCCTAACAGACAATTAAGAAATCAAGGAACAAGCAGCAACAGATGTTTCCATACAAGTCAGTAACAATCACCAATAAGTACCGAAACATATGCAAGTAAGTAACGCAATGTGTCACTCACAGCAGTCCTGAGCAATGCAAGTAATCAAGGAACATGCAGCAGTAGTAGTCCAGTTTCGGCAGTGTCTATCGTACGTTCCTGACATACAATTAAGTAATCAAGGAACAAGAAGCAGCAGATGTTTCCATACAAGTAAGTAACAATCACCAATAAGTACCGAAACATATGCATGTAAGTAACGCAATCTGTCACTCACAGCGGTCCTGAGCAATGCAAGTAATCAAGGAACATGTAGCAGCAGTTGTCCAGTTTCAGCAGTGTCAATCATACGTTCCTAACATACAATTAAGTAATCAAGGAAAAAGCAGCAACAGATGTTTCCATACAAGTAAGTAACAGTCACCAATAAGTCTCAAAACATATGCAAGTAAGTAATGGAATCTGTCACTCACACCGGTCCTGAGCAATCCAAGTAATCAAGGAACATGCAGCAGCAGTTGTCCAGTTTCAGTGATGTCTATCATACGTTCCTAACATACAATTAAGAAATCAAGGAACAAGCAGCAGCAGATGTTTCCATACAATTCAGTAACAATCAACAATAAGTACCCAAACATATGCAAGTAAGTAATGCAGTCTGTCACTCACAGCGGTCCTGAGCAATACAAGTAATCAAGGAACATGCAACAGCAGTTGTCCAGTTTCAGCAATGTCCATCATACGTTCCTAACATACAATTATGTAATCAAGGAAGAAGCAACAGCAGATGTTTCCATACAAGTCAGTAACAATCACCAATAAGTACCGAAACTTATGCAAGTAAGTAATGCAATCTGTCACTCATAGCGGTCCTGAGCAATGCAAGTAATCAAGGAACATGCAGCAGTAGTAGTCCAGTTTCGGCAGTGTCTATCGTACGTTCCTGATATACAATTAAGTAATCAAGGAACAAGAAGCAGCAGATGTTTCCATACAAGCAAGTAACAATCACCAATAAGTACTGAAACATATGCAAGTAAGTAACGCAATCTGTCACTCACAGCGGTCCTGAGCAATGCAAGTAATCAAGGAACATGCAGCAGCAGTTGTCCAGTTTCAGCAGTGTCTATCATATGTTGCTAACATACAATTAAGTAATCAAGGAACAAGCAGCAGTAGATGTTTCCATACAAGTCAGTATCAATCACCAATAGGTACCGAAACAAATGCAAGTAAGTAACGGAATCTGTCACTCACAGTGGTCCTGAGCAATGCAAGTAGTCAAGGGGAACATGCAGCAGCAGTTGTCCAGTTTCAGCAGTGTCTATCATACGTTCCTAACATACAATTAAGTAATAGAGGAAAAGCAGCAGCAGATGTTTCCATACAAGTCAGTAACAAACACCAATAAGTACCGAAATATATGCAAGTAAGTAATACAATCTGTCACACACAGTAGTCCTGAGCAATACAAGTAATTTAGGAACATGTTGTAGCAGGTGTCCAATTTCAGCAGTGTCCATCATACGTTCCTAACATACAACTAAGTAATCAACGAACAAGCAGCAACAGATGTTTCCATACAAGTCAGTAACAATCACCAATAAGTACCGAAACATATGCCAGTAAGTAATGCAATTTGTCAATCACAGCAATCCTGAGCAATGCAAGTAATCAAGGAACATGCAGCAGTATTTGTCCAGGTTCAGCAGGGTCTATCTTATGTTGCTAACATACAATTAAGTAATCAAGGAACAAGCAGCAGCAGATGTTTCAACACAAGTCAGTATCAATCACAAATAGGTACTGAAACAAATGCAAGTAAGTAACGCAATCTGTCACTCACAGTGGTCCTGAGCAATGCAAGTAGTCAAGGGGAACATGCAGCAGCAGTTGTCTTGTTTCAGCAGTGTCTATCATACGTTCCTAACATACAATTAAGTAATCAAGGAAAAGCAGCAGCAGATGTTTCCATACAAGTCAGTAACAATCACCAATAACTACCAAAACATATGCAACTAAGAAATGTAATTTGTCACACCGGTCCTGAGCAATGCAAGTAATCAAGGAACATGCTGCAGCAGTTGTCCAGTTTCAGCAGTGTCCATCATACGTTCCTAACATACAATTAAGTAATCAAGGAACAAGCAACAGCAGATGTAATAACTGGCCTAAAAATAAGGTATGAAACTCAAAATTAAACTAAATATAAAACTCGAATGAAGTTATATGAATCTCGAATCATAAAATCAATAAACTCGAATGGTGTTGTATGAATCTCGATGAAAGAAGTAATAAACTCGAATAATGATATAATGAAACTCGGTTAAGTAAAGATCTAAACTCGAACAACACTTTGATGAAACTCGAATAAAGAAACAATTTTCTCGGATGATGCAGTATAAAACTCGAATGATGAAGATACAAATCTCGATTTCTAAGGGATGAAACTCGAATAGAACAGTATGAACCTCGGACGATGAAACAATAAACTCGAAGGATGTTGCATGAAACTCGATTAAGTAAGTGATAAACTCGAATGTTGATGTAGTAAAGTCGAATAAAACTACCCAAAACTCGAATAGTTAAGCAAAAATCTCGATTGATGAAGCAAGGAAACTTGAATGATGAAGCAAGAAAACTCGAATGATGAAGCCTGAAATCTCGATCAAAACTGAACCAAACTCGAACTAAACTACATAAAACTCGATTCACACTTGAATCGAGTTTAACATTCCAGAAAAAAATTTTCTAAGTATGTGTATATATATAAATATATATATATATATATATATATATATATATATATATATATATATATATATATATCAGCATTTATTACTACCCCCTTTTTCGTGCATGCTTTTGTACTTTTATTAATATAAAAATTGAAAACCCATACTACTTATCACTCTAAAAAGTAAGTTGTCCTTTAAAGGACAACTAGCTTGTACTTTTGTATTATTATATTAATAAACAACATGCAACAAACAATTATGAAATCGGCCACGCCTTTTTGTCCAACACTCAACCGAAAACACCTTTTCTTTTCATCATTTCACTAAATATTAATTAATTTATCATTATTTTTAATAACCTTTTTTCTTCTATAAATAGAAGACAAAACCCATTTCACAAAAACACACCAACATACCTATTCTCTCAAAGAAAGAAAAATCGGCCAACTATATTGATTTCAAGTGTTCTTCCACTTTTGTAAGTTTTTCTTATATACTTTATTTTTCCACCTTAAAAATTTATAAAACATGAAAAATTAAATATATTTACTAAAAATATAATATTTTTCATTTACAATTCGGTTTTTCATAATACTCGTGAAAATTTTCCATGCAAAATATATGAATACCCTTTTCATAATGATGCACATGCTCGTATATATATATATGCATTTTCGTATATATATGTATGCATTTTCTTATATATATATATATATATATATATATATATATATATATATATATATATATATATATATATATATATATATGTACATATATACGTGAGTATGCATGCATGCAAACCATTTTAGAAATAAATATCCATAAATCGATATTCACGTATAAAATCCCACAAAATTATTCATACATCACAAGTACATAAAAATAATTACGAAGTACTCAAACACGTATTATGATGATATTGACCCGAACTCGTAAAAATATTAGGACGAGTCTCAACCATTCGAACAAGTGCTTAACTCAGATCCAAAAACATCATCAAAAACCAACAAGGTGAGTCTTCATAGTCCCATTTTCACATTACTATGTTTTGGGATGAAATACATGCTTCGTTTTTATATGGACACAAAAACTTCTCGATTCTATTATGATTCTATTATGTATTACATATGTGATCTCCGCCCTTATATCATGAAATCGTTAGTTGCATTTGTTTGCAAGCGCGAATATATTGTGGATAGATCTATTGGGAGTCATGTCCCCCACTCGGGTTAGTGGTTTAGCTAACGGCGGGTGGATATATATTCAACTCACGGTATTACGTATGGGAATACTGCTCGGGGCAAACTCATTCTAATTAAGTTTCGGTGACATGATGGTTTATGTAATACATCTCATGGAATTTATGATTTTATAAATTCAACGCATCTGATAATGTCCATACAACTGGTCTTTTCGTGTAAACCTATGAACTCACCAACAATTTTGTTGACGTATTTTAGCATGTATTTTCAGGTAATTAAGGCAAGTGTGCCTTCGGATACACCAACTTTCAAGCTTCCGCATTTCATGGAGTCGCATGCATATTTTCGAAACTAACGGAGATTTGACTGCATTATTTTTGGACGCATTAATTATGTATTAGAATCTCTGTATTACGCGAACTTCATTCCTTTCATTCTGTAAAACATTATTACATTTTTAAATTTTAATCATGTAATATTTCGAAAACGTCCATATAGTGGTCGTTCGTTATGATTATGGTTACGCTTCCGCACTCGTCACGTCTCGCTGCCAACCGAGGTAGCAGGGTGTGACAGATTGGTATCAGAGCCATAGTTATAGTGAACTAGGTTGCATTAGTACCCTAGACTATAACTGCACATATAAATTTCTGATTTTAAGAATGTTTTTGTAACTAACTAAAAGATTACAAATGAACCTTGTTAGCAGAAACCATGAACCATCCAGAAATTATCATTCTATCTGACTCAGAGGAGGAATACACTCCCGCAAGTCCCACGGCCACGGAAGTCTTCCCAGAAGAAGAAACCTCGGAGGAGGAGGACCCGTCGGAAGATCCGATGGAGGAATCCGAAGAAGAGCCGATGGAGGAAGAGGATCCCTCACCACCGACGGTCCCCGCTCGCGTCCCATATCACCCGGCCGAACCATCATATAAGCCGTATAGGCCTTATCCTAACGGCCCAGAGATGTTGTACACACCCCGGAATCAGGTAAACATACCAAGAAGGGAGACTATTCCTGCCCCGACTCCCCAGCCCAATCCCCCGACACCACACCGACGGGTAGACGCCCGGCGATGGACCTGGATACCGGAGACCCTCCGCGAATGGAGGCAGATGGAGGGAGTTCCTCCAAACTTCGAGATAGGAGGACCATCCTCCGCACCTGTGTCATCGTTCACCCAGGAGCCTGCCGATCAGACCATACCACTTTTGATCGCAAGGTCTACCAGGCATGACCACCAGATTCGGTCACTTAACCTGGATATCGGGGAGATGACCGCTCGTTTAGAGCGGGAGGAGTTGCAAAACTCCAACATATATTGGGCCAATCAGCACGCCCTTGCTATACAGCAGGACGGACTGAATGAGCTCCGGCAGCAACTGGCCGAGAGCCAAGCCCGGATCGAGGAACTGACACAGCGCCTCCACTCAATGGAAAAGGGAGAGACCCCTGATCACTCCCACACCTAGTACTTTTCCATTTCCTTTGTATTGGTAGGAAAAATATCGTGTAATAGCGTAGGATAAAATTTTCGGGTAATAACCCGCCCCCAATGTAAGAAAAATTTCGAATGATTAATGAAAATTCCCAAGATATTTACGAGATTGTGCTTGAGGATTATAGTATTATGCTGCATCTTTAAGATTCAACTTCTTACACTATGATTCTCTTTAAATTTCAAGTTTATGCCGCCAAAACGAGCAATGAATGCCGCTGACATTGAAGAGCATGTTGCACAAAGGGTGGCTGCTGCCATAGCTACCTACGAGGCAAACCGGAATAGCACAGCCAATGGGGATGGTGGTGCCAGTCGCACCACGGGAGGAACTGAAACTCACACGAAAGGTTGTGGGATTAAAGGGTTTTTAAGTTGCAAACCCCGGTATTTCAATGGAACCGAAGGAGCAGTCGGTTTGATCCGTTGGTTTGAAAAGTTAGAATCCGTATATCGTGTCAGCGGGTGCGCTGAAGGAGACAAGGTGAAATTTGCTACTCACACCTTGCAAGATAGCGCTCTCACATGGTGGAATTCCTACGTCCAGTCTGTAGGTATTGACGAAGCCTACCAGCTCACGTGGTCCACGTTGAAACAGATGATGACGGACGAGTACTGTCCGAGAAACGAACTCCAGAAAATGGAATCGGAGTTCTGGAATCTATCAATGAAAGGAACGGACATTGCAGGATATACCAACCGATTCCATGAACTAAGTATCCTATGTCCGCAAATGGTAACTCCGGAATACAAGAAGATTGAACGCTATATTTGGGGACTCGCTCCTCAAATACAAGGAAACGTTACAGCCTCCAACCCATCCACCATACAGGACGCCATCAGAATGGGCAATAATCTTATGGACCAACTATCCCGGAGGAACGAAGCCAAAGCCGGGGAACACAAGAGAAAGTGAGAAGAAAAGACCGGAAAGAACACGGGTTCACAGTCCAAGAAGCCCGAGACTGTTAAAGCCTATGTAGCAGGAGTTGAGTCAAGGAGAGGCTATACCGGTACCAAGCCTTTTTGCACCAAATGCACCTTCCACCACAACCCTGGCCCCTGTCCAACCCAATGCGGAAAATGCAAACGTTTGGGCCATATGGCCAAAGATTGTAGATCCGGAGCCCCGGGTGCCAGTGGTAGCAACCCGAGGGGCTTTTTCGAATGTGGCGCAACGGGACACGTCAAGAGTGAGTGTCCGAAATTGAGGAACGAAGGAGGAGCTCAAGGGAGAGCATTTGTGTTGGGAGCGGGAGACGCTCGTCAGGACCCCCACGTGGTATCAGGAACGTTTCTCCTAAACGATATTTACGCTTACGTACTCTTTGATACTGGGGCTGATAGGAGCTTTATATCTGATAAATTTAGCCAGCAGTTGAATGCTACTACTCTTCCCTTAGACAACTCATATACAATAGAACTGGCGGATGGCAAAATAATAAAGGCAAGTAGTATCATTAAGGAATGCACACTAAAGCTAGCAGATCACTCCTTTAAGATAGACTTAATGCCTATAGAACTCGGAAGTTTTGATGTGGTGATTGCTATGGACTGGTTGTCACATAACCAGGCTGAGATTTTGTGTGGTAAGAAAGTGGTGCGAATACCACTCAGTAAGAAGAAAGTCCTCACGATCCAAGGGGAAAAGAAGAACCGACAAATGAATGTCATATCCGGCCTAAGAACATTAAAATGTCTTAGGAAGGGTTGTCATGCAGTGCTGGTCCAGATCGTAGAAAAAGAGTCGAAGGAAAAACGACTTGAAGATATTCCAGTAGTACGTGACTACCCGAAGGTATTCCTGGAAGACTT
>JAANYP010007138.1:0-29107 GCA_020465985.1 Centrapalus pauciflorus
CTCTCTTGCTTTCAATGCCATTCCTATAAGTTAATTACTCCGAAATAAGTTTAAAAATCCCAAAGACTATTGTTATACCCAATTAAACGATAACGATCTTTTCTGACCTTTGAGCCATTGTATTCGATAAGAATGAAATGCCTAAACACAGAAGCCCCAGTTGAGACATTAAAGAAAGCAAGCTGAAAACAAAGATCAAATTCGTGTAAAGACAGAAACATGGTGTTGGTGGAAGTTCGTAAGAATGAAAGAGGGAAAGGAGCATGACTTACCTAAAGCTAATGCCTGTTGTAAAACATGAAGATAAGAAACAAAGTGAACCGAATCCAAACCAGAGGGTTGATTTTGCTACGTCATTCCACATTATCAGATCATTTACCAGCAATCCGAGTCTATCGAAATTATACCCAAAATCATCATTGTTTCCTACTGGAAATCACAACACAATCAATCTAAGATAAAAGAATCCAAAATTTGAAAAGAAAAATCAAAAGATTGATGTTTCTACTTACTTGGGGACGGAATGGAAGGGCAAGAACTGGATTTTTCCTTCTTGGATCTACCACTATGTCTCCTTTTCTTGACCTTATTATTAGCAACAACCAAATCATCTATGCAAACGGGATCTTTATCTTCTCGAATCTCTTGGTCCATTCGCCTCCTGGATCTTCTAGTGTTTCTTGGCGAACCCACATTTGCAAAGCGGTTCTTGCAGCGGCGTCGAGACTCAGAGAGTTCTTCGCAGACATCTAGTCGGGTTTTTGATCGCTTAGCAGGGGAAGGAGAAAGGAGGAGGAGGTCATGGAGTGAGAGAGGGTTTTGGGGTTTTGGAGAGTGTGTGTTCTTGGGGGAGTAAGAAACTAAATCAAGAGAGAGAGAGGGTGGTGGTTCCTGGCCAGTGGTTCGAGCGAGACGTGATGCAGATTTAGTGCGGCTTCGAGGATCGGATCGCGGGGCGGTGGTGTACGGTGGCGGAGGCGAGTCCATTGAAATTGGATTGAAAGAAGAAAGAAAACGGGAATTGGTAATATAGTTGCAGGTAGCCGTTGGAGATGATGGATGATGAAAGAAGATATGGGAGTTTGTGCAACAGAGTATGGTAGAGTCGACATCAAACGGTAAGAAACTTTGACAAAAGCTACCGATTGTGCTTGTGGGGTACACGTGTCTATTCTTAAATATTCTTTATTTTGACCTTTTTAATACATCGTTTTTATTTTAAATTTTAATCATGGACCTGAGTAACGGTTTAACTTGTTCCTCGTTTGTTTTCCAGTAAAAATATCTTAGAAACGTCTGAAGTCTAAAGTTTAGATTTATAATAAACTAATATTGTTTGTATAAATTCAGACTTAACGGTTGAAACTTCTGAACCAGGGGCGGATCCAGGATTATTTGTTATCAGTGTCACTTTTTAGAGCAAGTTTACTACTTAGATTTTCAAAATATTTTCTATGACGGATCGGGTCACCGAAACGGACTGCCACACAAAATTAACATATAACGAGATTTTTCTAATTAAAAAATACTTAGTACGATACCATTAAAAATTTCTTTTTAAAAATTTGTCCATTGACCTATTTTTTTTAAAGAGTTAACAAATAAGTTTAACAATTGATCACATAAAAATAAAAAATAAACACATAACATTTAATTTGTCTATTAACCTAAACTAAGTAAATATTTGGTAAATTAAACATATATACTTTTTTTGGGCGTCGCCGCCGGTTGGTCAGAACTCAGAAAGCCAGAATGCCATAAGGGTGAAGCTCGTGCAGTGTGGAAGGAAGAAAGCGATTAAGGATTCCAAAAGGTTTGGGCTATATTTTTTTCAGTATATATTTTTTTGGGCTATATGTTTTTTTGAGCTATATTTTTTTGGGTTAAGTTTTCTTGTTTTATATTCTACTAGGTTATTACCCATGTATTACATGGGTTAATTTTAGAAATTGATATTTATATATGTATAATATAATAATTATATGAATAATAAAGTTTGCTTAATTTTAGTTAGTTAGTTATTAAATTAATCCATATTAGATTTACATAGATTTGATTTGCTTTAAAATTTAAAAATAAAATCAGTAAATGACGTGGCAAAAGGAGAGAGCGACATGTGGCAAATTCAATGAGAGCCTGCCATGTGGCAAATTCAATGAGAGCATGCCATGTGGCATTTAGTTACTCTTTTAATAGTATAGATAGATTTGGCTTCTTTTATAAAAAAATTATGATTAAAACTCAGTAATATTTCAATAATTTTGAGTAATAAAAACAACAAATATAAATTAGATATGTATATTTTAATTTCATAAAACTTGAGTAGGTGTCACTCAAAAAAAATTTTAGGTGTCACTAGAGTTTTTGATACATACGTAACTCGGTATTTTGAAAATTTATCGGTGTCGAGTGACACCCGTATTTATTACATAGGTCCGCCCCTGTTCTGAACTTTCTTCTGAATCTTAAGAGGATGAGAGTTGTCTTACTTAAAATTAAGAGTCTCTTAATTCTAGATGTTAAGGTCTACTCTTAATTTCAGACATGGTTTTCAGACTTCAGACATTTAAACCCTTAGAGAACAAAAAACACCTTAATAACATAATTTATTAGTATTCTTCTCCAATAATTATGTGATCTATAATCACTTAATATTATCTTTTTTTTTTTAGAAAAACCAGTTAATCGCACTTAACATGATTATTTTTTAATATTTCAGAGTACATGACAAAATATAGTTTATTAACAAATATAAGAATTAACTATAACTACATTATATATATTTGCAATCAACCCTTAAGTAATCTTTTGTTTTTCGTATATGGTTTATATGGTACTAGTTTATGAATACACACATTGATAACTCTTTATAAATAACTGGTTAAATAAAATACATGTAAATTTAAAATTAAATTATATAAGTATTAATTCTATAAATATTAACATTTTCATTTTAAATTTATATTTATATCAGCTAAAAATTAACAAATGTTAAATTAATAATTATTACAAATAATATTTTATTTTATGATGTCAAATAGTGGATAGAGTTAATTATATATTAATATTTACAGATATTTAAAATTATAAATTGTATTCATCATTTATTTTATTTTAAAAATAATGATGTGTATATATCTTTATTGAAGTTCTTTATTAATATTGTATTTTTTCATCTATAAATATAATCTTCTTTATTTTAATATTTTATTATATATTTATATGTCTCTAATTTATATAACTTAAGATCTTTTAATTATTGTTTGAATGTTTAATAAATGTAATGTTAATTAAAACATGTTCATAAATTTTTTTTTT
This sequence comes from Centrapalus pauciflorus, assembly GCA_020465985.1. Classification (NCBI taxonomy): domain Eukaryota; kingdom Viridiplantae; phylum Streptophyta; class Magnoliopsida; order Asterales; family Asteraceae; genus Centrapalus; species Centrapalus pauciflorus. The sequence continues at coordinate 3,319 of JAANYP010007138.1, forward strand.
AAAAAATTACTTTTAAGAGTGGTAACTTCTGGTGCGCTGCATAATGAGTGGTACTTACTTGAAAAAATGAATAAAACTAATGGCTAAATCGGTAACAAATATGATGGTTTAGTGGTCAAATTGAAACAATTTTCAGTGGTTAAATATGTAAAAAAAATTTAGTGACTAAATATGTATACGGAAAATAGTTTAGTGACTAAATCAGGATAAATAATAGTTCAGTGGCTAAATCAAAAAAAAAAAAATTAAAAGTTGGATAATCAAAATGATATTTAACTCATTATTTTATTATTGCATGTATTAGGTTTTATTCATATGGATATTCTAAACCTCTTAATGAAAAACGTCATATTTATTTGATTTATGCGTATTTTTTCCTTATATTTATTGATTTATTGAGTTAAAGGGGGTAAAAGTAAAGGGGTGAAACATCACCATGCACAAAATAACAAGAATCACATAATATTTTTATGAAGGGGTAGGAAATAATATGAACATGTAATGAATTTGAGTCAATACCTTTAAAGAACATATTTTTAAAATGTACATTTAAGTGGTCATATAGTATGAAAAAGAAAAACACATCCTGTTGAGGCTCAAAAACTAGAAAACAATTAAATTTGATGTGGAATTAATAAGTATACAGTGTTATAACAATGCTATTCTCAACACAAACCAACTGATAACCAAATGATATGTAATTTGACCTACTCGATCTCGAACCGGTCGCATGATGCATCAAGTGATCCTAATGCAATATATTTTCATTTGTGATGCATTGTGGTTCGACTTGAACCCACTACATGATGCATCAAATGATCATGATGCACAATCTTACTTTGCTGATGCATTGTGGTTTTCTGATGCATAGAGATTTTCCATCGAGCCTCCCCCTCTCTCTCTATGTATATGTGTGTGTGTATATATATATATACATATGTATACACACACGTGTGTGTGAATACGCTACAAAGTACTTTGTAAAATATTTGATCACATCCAGATATCTGTATAATCTTTTGTTTCATTATGATATATAAAAAGTCTATAAAGGTAGTAATTAGTAAAAGTTGTGGTCGCTGCCACTTATTCTTCACCTGATTTCCATCCTTCATATTGCCCTATTAAACTTTTTTGACCATTTAATACATATTTGGGACTATGAAAGCATATATAGAATCTGCTGCTCCAAATTTTGTACTCCATATCAACATCTCTAATGCTTGCTTGCATGCCTGACGTAAAATGCTTTAATCCTCGCAAGCCCATCTTCAAGATCCGATGGATCGCTAGCAAATGTAATACGCACCCAATCCTTCATTCTCAACACAAACCCTGCATAACATCAACCCATGTCAACATTAATCAATATCAGTAGCTGTCGTATACAGTTTTACGTATACACAGGAAGTCCAGTTAGACATTTGAGATGAGCTCCCCAATTATTATTACATGCATTATTGTATCTTCACTGGTGTTAAAGACTGTGAAAGAAATATAGTGTAAATTTGAAGATGAATAGAAGTCTCTCTTTTCTAAAACTGATCGAATCTCCTTACCAGGCAGAAGGATGACAGACTCCTCTTTAGCAAGTTTTGAGCAAAACTCCATATCGTTATTTATACCTTGCAGCTGTGAGAAGTCTAACTTCACCTGCAATAAACGTCTGTGTAGTCAAATCATCTACATTCTAGATAGAGCTAGAAAACTCTGACAAGTTCTATATATATAGTTATATACCATCAGAAAGAGAGATCCTTGAGGCTTTTGCAGACATGTAAAGCATGGAATATCCTTCAGCCATTCATAACATATATCAGCATCTTTTCTCAGTATGTTGATAGTCTTGAGAAAGAAATCATCTGTTGTATTCTCAAGAATTTGAGGAATGGCCGCCTGATCCCATAAATCGCAGCATTATATTCAGTTGAAGTTTCTAAGACGAACATCAAGAGCATGTCTTTTTATTTTGTTGATTATGTTGGAACATATGACTGTTTTCATATCTACAGTCACCTAAAAGAATGGTTTATATTTTGTAGGTGAGGAAAAGGTAAAAGCTTTCGGAACCATATAGGATTAAATTCAAACAAACACCAAAGGACACCCTTAGATAAAATCAACATATAACAGAGGGTCTAAAACAACACCAGAAATACTAGCTCCACCTAGCATTCCTAGCAATCAAGATTCTAGATTATACAAATAAACTAAACTAATGCTTGCTACTAATAATAGAATCCTACAGCCTACTCAAGGTCTCTTTCTTCATTAGACCATCAAAATACAAAAAGACCTAAAACTTTACCTTCTTACATCTTCCTTGTGTTGTAGTATTTCATACAAAATGATTCCCATGGAATGATCCTTGAATTAAATTAGCCTTGTAATTTCATTGGACCATTCACTGTGCTGTATCCATTTGCTGTTTGGTAGGTTTACCACCTCGGAATAATACATTTTTTAAGAAGAATATTATGCCCTTCCATCTATTTTGTCTTGTTAATTTCAGTATTTTTTGGCACCCTGTTAACTACACAACTGATTATTATTTTTAAAATCTTATACCTTTAGAATCTGAAGATGAAACTCTGTTTGGTACAGCCCTTTATGCATAGAAAATAAAATTTTTGCATCACATATCTTTTGAACTGTACTATCATGATTGCTTTCTTTCTTTCCATGAAGATATGTCAAGATACTAGAATCTTTAAAATGATATTTTTAGTTCTAGAGTCTAGACCATGATAACAGAAAAATGTTCATGCAATGGTATTAATGTTTATGGTTACGAAGCAAAAACATGCTTAACATATTTCTATACTTACAGCACAAACAAAATCAATAAAGAATATAACTGAATTGTTTCCATAAACATATTTCAAGTTATATACCTGTATAAATGTTGCAGCTTCCGTATTGGTGTTGAGAGATCTCTTGATGCACTCAACAATCTGAAGGCAAAGTAAAAGTTCAGTTATAAGAGGAAGTATGACCATAAATGTTTTTCGAATTGAAGGCAAAGTATGTTTATCTGATATCAAGAAATCTCTCAACAAGAACTATCAAAAATAGAGAGAACATACCCCGTTTTCTATAAAAATGCCATCAGGATCACTTTTTGCGATCCAACCAATCCTCCATCCGGGAACTAGCCACCTCTTTGATAAAGACCCAAGGGTCAGAACAGGTGCAATAGCACCAAAGATCCCCATCGGCACATACGAGTTACTTCCAAAAGTCAAATGGGCATAGGCTTCATCCGCAATTACTAGTATCCCAAGCTTTTTAGCAGTCTCAGCAATCTTTAAAAAAATTAATTATTGAAAATTAAGAAATGGAAGGAATAGAGAACAAAAGTAAACTTCATATGACCAACAAAAACATACACACACACACATACTTATATATTGCATATGGCTTTGCACACCTTTTGTAGATGATCACGTGTGTATACATTGCCACAAGGATTCCCAGGATTGATGATGACCATAGCAACAGTTCTATCATCTGCCAATGTTTCAACCCCATTCAAGTCAACCTCCCAACGGCTTTCTTGAAGAAGTTCAAAATGGCGGACTTCAAGATGATTAACAACAGCAAGAGCGTCATACGCTGGATAGCCAGGTCTAGGAAGCAATATATTTGCACCTGGACATCTCAGTGCAGATAAGACAACTTCAATTGCTTGCTTGGCACCAAGTGTCACATATACATCATCAGGTGACAGTTTATAAGGGAGGTTGCTAGAAAGGTACTCAGCTAGAGACCTGTTACATTAAAAATTGGCTTATAGATGCGAACTGTGATCATTAAACCTCAAATTATGATTTTTTTTGAAAACGTTACAATAACCTCCATTCAAAATGTTGGTTTTCGAATAGTTTTGCCTCTTTGGCATTTCTTTTCGTTCTATTTTTGTTATTGCTAGCTTGCATTGATATATGATTTTTTTTTTATTAGCACATGCATTTATCAAGCTAAATGTAGAGATAATAACATAGAAATGATCTGTGACCTTTTTAACGTTGCAAGCCATTTTTCACATAGTCATGCAACTTACAAGTTCCAAGTTACAACACACCTTAATTATCTTGGTGCTGAATTATTTTGAACCCAATGCAACCCTTACTCTAAATCTCCCTCTACATATCTAGGGAACATATATTCTTTATGAACAAATTTTTGTTCAAGAAAAATTTGATCTTGACTATGATTGAGGACAACATAGTTACACAACTTTCAACTCCACTATGTTTTTTAAGTTGTTTATTGAAGCTTCATGCCTTCATCTAGCAACTGATTTGATTATCATTCACTCACTAGTTTGCTTAACTTAAAAGTTCAACTGAAAGCAAGTTGCAACATGAACACTAGCCACTAAATTGAATCCTTTCTTACTAATATTATTTCAAGTCTGATAAACTCGTTAAGGGTAGGTCTGGTGCCCCTTTACCTGTACTCGGATTAATGTAAATTATAAGTAGAATCGATGTGATTTTCCTTTGTTACAGACAACTAAAATGCAAAAACTTTTTGAGGATCCAGAGCAAGAACTACATCGAAGTGTTTTGTACTTGGCAGCACCATGAAATTGTACCTAAAATGCAACCCTTTAATCGTTCCTCAGCCTTCAAAATAAATTGGATGCTACTTGATTTTCAAGATCAAATTAGGTAAAGTCAGACTTCAAATTTATGACTTGTTAGGAGAATAGCTTCATTTATATCACTTAACTACAGATAAATTTATAGAAGCACCGCAATTAGAAATAAGTGGTACTGAAATTGTAGTTTCTGTGCCCATCAAACGTGAAACGATCGCACCTACTGCAGAAGGGATTGAACTAATAGCAGTTATTGGTAATAATTTAGGATCTAAGTAAAAACAGCAGAAATAGGACCTTCTTGCTAGAAGAACACCACCTTTAGGTGCATAACCATTGAATTTAGCAGAGCGGAGAGCATGGATTACTGCATCTTCTGCTACTTGAGCCGTACGGAAGCATGAAAAGGCGGAAGGATCTCCATGGCTGAGAGGAATAATTGGCCTTTCATCACTTTGATTGAGGTTCGACTTCACATCATCAAGGACACGTTTGATTGAAAACGTTGATGCAGTTTTTAAATCCCTATTTCCTCTGAAATTCCACTCTTTCATTCCTATGTTTTTCTAAACAAGACGAATCAGCAGTGACAGTGTGCTCTTCCATATTTTAGGAATCTTTTTCCTTTTACGTGTTCTTCGGTGATTTTCTTTGGACTTTTTTCTTAATTTGTTTGATTAAAACTTCAGTAATTTATATCAACAACTCAGGAAAAAAAATCCAATCACTTAATAGCAAAACAAAATTAAAAAAAAAAAAAAAAAGTTAAGGTGCGTTTAGTTACCGAAAATTTTTAAAATTTTCATCTTACTTTTCAACAAAAATGAAAACTTGTTTACTTAAAAACAATTTTATAAATTTTCATTTCAATTTTTAAAATACCACTTTTCATATTCTCTCTCTTACTTTTCTATTACCTACCTTATTTCTTTATAATACTCTCTTTCTCTCTCTTACTTTTCCATCATCTATCCTATTTTTTTATTTTATAATCACTCATCTTAATTTTCTAAAACTAAAACTTCATCATCTAAACAAGTTTTCATTTTTCATAGAATCCCTTGTTTTTTCCTAAAAACTATAACTTGAAAACTGAAATTAAAAAATGACTAGTTTTCGTTAACTAAACGCAACCTTAGTTTTTTCTTAACATTATACGATTTAAATATATTAATTAAGTAATTGTTTAACCAGTACAATAAGTAATAAGTCAAAAATATATATATATTTGAATAAGACAACGAGATCAAAGGCTTAGTGGATGTGTGGTTTGTTTGTTTGTTTTTTTTTTTTTTAATTTGGAGTAGTTTCATATAACAAGGTATTTGTAAATTCTGGGATTTATAAAGTGAGATTAAAAATCCTTAAAAAGATGTTTGGTACTTTGGTTAAGAGGTACTACTGAGATTAAAAAAAATAAGGGTTAAAGTAATATTTTATCTGAAGATATAGTAATAATATTAAAAAATAATGATAACAAATCTAATAATAATTATTGAACACTGAGGGTAAGTTGGTAAGTTCTCACTAACCTTGAGATAGTGATTATGAAATGAAAAGGTAATTGAAATAGATATTTTTTTTCCATCCATAACATAAGAGGAAGGAGTCAAGGAGATTCCAACATTTTAAGTCCCTTCAAATTTTGAGGGGACGTTTGTTTAACGAAAGAAGTATATTGTATTCAAACTTAATTTAGATTGTTTGTTATAATTATGACATTTAAAACTTTTGTACTTTCTTTTTAATTCTAAAAAGTTTGTACATCGTCTAAAGTTTGAAATTAAGAGGGGGTTCGGTGGTTGTGGTGTGGATTTCGCGGTGGCCGATAGTGGCGTGTTTGTTGGCTCATCAACGACAGAAAAAAGTTGGAAAATCGAAAGAGTTGTAGTATTAATGAAAGTTTTTTTCTTTAATTAGTATTTATTTATTGTATTGTATTGTAATAAGAAAAATATCATGCATACGTAAGGGACCAAAAGTGTTATTTTGAAAAGGGTAAAATTGTCTTTCTAATAACTTTAACAAGGTTACCGTTAAAGTTGACGGAGGAAGGACCATAGACGAAATCAAGCAGCAGAAGGAGGGACTAGTGATGTATTAACGAAGATGATGGAAGATTTTTATAAGCTGGAGAAAACCACAAAAACCATTTATGTTATTTACTCATAAAATTGTATTATGTATAATATAATCTTTATAATAAAAGAAAACGCTAATTGTCACATGACATCACCACATTTTACCTAAAAAAGATAATTACATTTTATATATAGTTAATTAATTATTATAAATACATATAAACACTATGTTTTACGTAAAATTATAATTTTAAATTATATCGATTAAATATATATAAATTTAGAAATAAACAATTTAAAAGAATGTTATAAAAAGTAACCATTATTCATGAATATTTAAAAAGATAGATAAACAATATATATGACAAATAATTGTACTTTTGTATTATTTTTTATAACAATTAACATTATATGAATTTTAAGTTTACGTAGATTTTATTTAACCAATTATTTATTAGAAAGTATTCACTTAATACACGGGTTCATAAACTAGTTATGTATATAATATATAATATAATTAAGAAATGTATTGATTATGTAATATACTTATAAATTATATTAAAATAATATTTTATATAATTAATATTATAATTATATTAAATAATACTTATAGATATAAAATTTTAAAATTAATGTAATATAAATTTTAATTACATTATATATTATATATGATATAACCACATTATACATTTATATAACGTTAATTTAATAATATTTAAAAAAATAGTTACATTATATATAATATTATATTATATATTATAATAATATAATATATTATTAATTTAATACATTTATTATGCATTATATATACATAACATAATTATATCATATATTAAAAATAAATTAATAAAATATTTTAAGGATGAGTTATAATATATATATATATATATATATATATATATATATATATATATATATATATATATATATATATATATATATAACCATGTTGTTTAACTCGCGCTGTAACGGGATCATAAATTCTATTTATATAAATATATTATATTAAAATAATAAAGTAACATTAGCTACCGATCGTGATTTTCTCCTTAGGATTATTTTCTGCTTTCAATCTAAGTTTATGAAAGAAAAGAAAGTGATTGACCAACCAACTAAATCATAAATATTTTGTTAATTTAAAAATAGTTGAGACGAAAAACAATTTTATGTTGGAATGTAAAAAAATTAAATGTGATCATCATAATATATCCAATTTTTTTGTAAAACATATTATATCAAACGTTTTAATATAATAACAAATCAATTATTACAAGGGTGATATGTAAGTGAGATATCACGGGTTCGACTCCCGTCGGAGGCAAGTTGGAATATAGGTGGTGAAAGTAAGTTCTAAAGTCCTCCATTTGTGATAAAGGAGTAGTTTCGGAGTAGCATTATGTTATTTTGTCGTTCAGAAAAATATAATATATATTAAATAAAATAATTAGTCAGTTGCATACACATTTATCCAATAAAAATAGTTTTGATGATAACAAAGTTTATATCATAATGTAGATAAAAATAACGATATAATAGTATATTAAATTTTCATAAATTAAAATATATTAAAAGTTGTCATAGAATTTTTTTTAAATATTATATATAAAGTAATAAAAAGTTAGTTGTTTACCTGCATGTCAACTAGCTTTACTGTTCGGTAAACAGTGAAAGAGTGTGATCGATAATCAACTAAATAATAAAAAGTTTGACATTTTAAAATAGTTATAACGAAATACAATTGTATGTTACAATGTAGATAAAAAAATATGATCATAATGATACATAAGAATTTTTATAAAATATAATAAATCAAACATTATAATAGAAAAAAACAAAACATTTATATATTATACATAAAATAACATATTTAAGTAGCTGAATACCTATTCGATTAAAGACAACTGTTATTTTAAAATAGTTGAGACGAAATACAATTTTATGTTAGAATGTAGATGATAAAAATGTGATCATAATGATATATTAGGATTTTTATAGAACTACTATATACTAGATATAAAATAAAATATTTAGTCATGTGAAGACCACCCCTTACGGGGCAGTTCTCACCAGTCTAGGTCCCACATCATGCAATACGATATCAATCAAACTAAGATAGAGTAATTATAATGCGGAAAATTAAATTACAGTACAAGCTATTAAGATTTAAGTTTATTACAGATTAAGTTTTTAAATTAAACTTATAAAGGGCACAAGTCTAATCTAATTAATATCATCATATTATCAAAATAAATCTACCCAGATCACCATAATATCGTCATCCAATTAGTACCAAAATGGGATCGCTGAGTAGAGGTCTATGAAACTTCTGTCTTGAGCGTGTATGACCTAAGAACTAGGTCCGGCAGGTGACTTTCCTTTGCCTTTTCCTGTAAAAAAAAATGTGAAGTAGCAACCATAAGCAACGCTTAGTGAGTAAATAGATTTTCAATATCAACATGCGTGTCAAGCGGAGTCATTAGTCTTAGCGTGATATGTCTTGGCTGCCGCTACAGCCCTCATGATTGAGATATAGAATCATAGAATCGGATGATGTTCAAGCCACACTCACGCTTAAATCGTGTGGATCAGCCACATACTGGGCTAGCTACCAGTAAGTCAATATGGCGGAACATCGGAGGTCATTACCAAGTTCATAAGAACTGGTGAAATAGCCGGGTCTAGAACAATAGACCATATGGGCTAGTCAAGCTGAATCAATTCTATCAAATGTCTGATCAATGATGTAAGCATATGTCTTAGAAGTCATGATAGCAATGAATCATAAGGCAAAGTCTGAAGCAATAATAAATGCAATATGAAAAGATAATCAAATAGCTATCGTGATCCACTGGGCAACACCCATCCATGGTGTGCACAGGTCTCATTCCAGCTGATAAAGTGAATGTCAATAAATCTATCAGCAACAATATATCTCAACCGGATCTATGCATGTTCAATCTGAATATCTATAACTCACAGTGTTGGGTCTTTATCAAACAGATATAAAATCTGCCACCTGAGTTATCTCAGGATTTTATCTATTCTCTGTCAAATCAAATCTGACCCGCTTTATAAATCTTTAAATCTTTGTTCAGAATTTCACTGAACCTGTCCAGAATCATAATATCAATCTCATATAAATATCATCATCTTCTAACTTTTAAATTCCTTATTTTTATCTTTAAAATATTTATTTTATCTGATTCTGATAACTGATCATTCATAAATCTTTCTTTCAATTAAATTTATTGTTTCATTAATTCTCAAGGGTCAATATATATACATATATATATATATATATATATATATATATATATATATATATATATATATATATATATATATATATATATAACTAAAATAGAATACTATTTTGAAAATAAAATTAAAGTCAAATCAAATCTTCAGAATATGTACCTTGAATTTAATATTAGAATAGGAGCTTTCATTTAATATTTTAGTCAAATTTCAACTTTGAGGACCAACATTTCGAATCTATTGTCCAACACCTAATCTTCATTCGAATCTATTAGATTCGAAACATACATTTCGAATTTGTGAATAGGTTCGAACACCCACATAATTACATTCGATGGCTTAGTTCGAATCTATTTGACATTTCGAATCTAATGGATAGATTCGAATATAATTCGAATTTAATTAAATTTCGAGTTTGTTCTATGTATTTTCGAGTTTGTTCTTGGCATTCTCGAATCTGTTCATGTTTACAGCTTTAAAACATGAATTTCTAAGGCATAAATCACAAATATGATAAATATTAAACCTATGTTTGATTATATTATACTTATTCTAGTTAAACTCCATAAAAATAGCTTTAAATTTCATAAAACTAATAAATTCGAAAATACCGAATATATATAAAAACGTAAAAATATCAATTCTTACCTCAAATTCGTATGAAATCTCGCAGGAGATAGTATATTCGTGTAGTATTCTCCGAGATCTTTCTAACGGTATATATATCTTGATAATCGGACGGTCGGTTTGGAAGAAAGTTTAGAGAGAAGGTAGAGAGAGAGTAGAGAGAGAAAGTTAGAGAGAGAGAGTAGAGAGAGAAATCTGAATTTTGAATATAATTCACGTTTATATACTTCATCTAGTTATATTTGCTAGCTAACCCACTTTCATTTTTGTATATTATATCTCTTTTATTTAATTATCTTTAATAATTTATTAATTCATAATATAAAAATATATATATATAATTTAATTAAATATTTCATAACTTAATTAAATTTATAATTCAAATAATGTAACATTATTACATTATCGACTTAAAATATTACTGAATTTACGACTAGATCAAAAGTTAGGTTGTTACAAGTCAACTGCATACATGTCTGCTTAATAAGATTGTGGATTTATCCAAACTGAAATGACAGAATGAACAACAATTTATAATAGTGTAAGACACATTCAAACTAGATACAATGAAATGACTCACTATACTCACTCTTAGAAACAACTCAACTTATAACTTTCAAGCTTCTTATAAATCCATTTTGATATAAGAAAATGTTTGTCACCCTTTTCAAATATCTTTTTTATCTTTATGTAACATAACATCTTTGGTAAAGTTGCATCAGTTCTGCTTTCTCAGTTTGTCTTGAATCTTCAAGTTGATTCCAACGTTCAAAACTTTACGTGGCGACTTGGAAACATATTCCAACGAAGAACAGACCATTTGACTATGTCAAACCTGTCCAACAAACATGAAAAATTTAGACATAACCTATCAAACATGTTCAACTGATGTTAACAAATATGTATTATTAATAATACACATCTAATTTTTGTACGTTTAACTTATCGATTATACCAAATACAATATAGAACTGTAACTATGTATTATTTGTAACAACTAACAAATATTTTTTTAAATATATTTAACATTGTTAAGTTTCATCAATCATAAATTTATTTTTTCAATTATAATATCCAGTTGAATTTTGAAAATTTTTATTTGAATGTTTCCGTTATATGCAATAATTGATATTTTTAGTTTATTTCATTACTAGCAATGCTAAGGGGGCGTTTAGTTCACAGAATCTGATGGAATTTGATGGAATTGGAATGAAAATTTCATTCCAATGTGCTGTTTGGCAGTATAAAAGAAAGGAATGAAGATTCTTTTTTTAGAAAAAAACACCACTTTTGAAGGAATCTATTTTCCTTGGGTTAGTGCCATGAAATTTAAATTTCATTCCAAAGATTTGAATAGTTTCAAAACCAAACCCTAGACTTCATCTTCACCGGCCTCTATTTATATTCCGACAGATTTCATTCCTTCCAGAATTCCATTCCTTGACAGATTCCATATTAGGAATAAATATTCTGCGAACCAAACGCCACCTAAGAGTTATCCCAATGCATTAAATGACGATAAATTTAGAGGTTAATATCAATATATCATTTTCTCTACCTTGATATCATCATTTTCTAAGATTACCATGCAATAGGATTGTTACTACTAATTTAAACAAATATTAAATTAACTAATATGAATAAAGTTTAAAATAATAATAAATAGAAAATCACATTAAATAAAATTAATCAAACACTAAAATAATATATTCATTTAACATGATTTTCTTTTGGCAAACAATGTATTTTTCATGAATAGATTTCTGAAACAAAATATGTAGAAACGACAAATTAAAAATATTGGTTGAAGGATTCAAAAAGATTAAAAGATACGATCCGTTGTCAACAAAAGAATTTATCACATAATTTTAGCTACAATGCTTTCCTTCATGAAAATGACAAGAAATTAAAAATCACGTATCATTTACTATTATATGTTTGAACTATTTAACAATATATATATATATATATATATATATATATATATATATATATATATATATATATATATATATATATATATATATATATATATGAGTTCAGTGGAAAACCATAATACATTGCTAGGAAAATATAATACATAATGGGTAGAGGATTGTGCATCAAAATCACTTGATGCATCACGCGGTCAGTACGAGTCGAACCACAACGCACCGCAAAGAAAAATATCATACATCACAGGGGAAGGACGATGCATCACGTGGCCAGTCTGAGTCGGCTCGATCCGACAGTCTAACTCGGTATTTATTTTACCGCTCCGTTCAGTCGAAGTCAGTCTATCATTTTTATGTTTCTCCACATAAATAAAATAGTATATTATTTAGCTGAGAATCGAACCTCAATACCTCTAATTCCATAGAACAACGTTTTATGATGTATCATGTAGGAATTGTGATACTTTTGTAAATCTTCTTTGAACCATACATACAAACACACATATGGAAAAAATAGTTATGGTAATTTCCACATCATCGTATAAAGATTTTCTAGGTTATGGTTACGAGTTTACGACCAACCACATATTGTAACATCGTAAAAAAGTACTTTGAATACCAATGTTTGTCACTCAAATACCAATATGCACTTGATAGCTAATTCAGTAATTGTAACTCATTTTAATATTAGAGTAAATTACATAAATGGTCACTGTGGTTTATAGCAAATTACAGATATCGTCCCTAACTTTTAAAAATTACACTGGTAGTCCATATTTTGAAACCTTGTTACGGTTTCAGTCCCTAAGCAACTCATTTTTTTAAATATTCCAATTTTGCCCTTAGAAACTAATTTCACTTATGGTCCTTAATGAATTAATTAAGTTTTTACTTTATATTTAATTATTTGTATATTCATAAATGTTTAATCAATAAGTAATATTTTATTTATTATTATAAGAATTTATCTACAATTTATTTATGTACTTTACCTATATAATAATAAGTTTCATACCTGTTAATTTTAAATATATATTTAGTTATTTCTACATTCGTTCATTTTGAAGAAAAATATATATTTTTATTAATTTTGTTTTATAAAATATTTTCCAATCTATTTGTATATATTTAATTAATTTATCGTTCTTATCTTCATATATTAACTTTTAAACGATATTAAAGGTGTTTTTGAAATTCTAAACATATAAATATGTACATTCATTTATAGATCATAAAAATTATTTATTCTTAATTTATAGATTTTTATTGTTAGAATATTGTATATTTTACATATGAAATAGTGTAAGTAAAATCGTATATTCCTAATAAACTTAACAAGATTGTAATCTTTTTAGCATTTTTTAAATTTTTTTGGGTGTGACATATCATTTTTCTAATGTTTGAAGAGTATAAAATACTAGTTCAATTATTAAATATACATCATTCTTTTAATTTTTTTCTATTTTTTATTTTTATTTCACAAAATACAACATATAAGCAACTTTTAAATTATTTCAAAAAATCTATTGATAATTTTAGATAATTTTTTAAAAAAAAACTCTATTTAAAAATTAAAAATGAAAAAATAAAATATTATTTTAATATTTAAAAACAAAACATTATAAAATGACATTAAATATATTAAAATCTTATTTAAAACTATCAAATATTTTTTAGAAATAATTTAAAAAATTTCTCATATTTTTTTGTTTATGAAATAAAAAAAAAAAAAAAAAAGTAAAGTAGATTTTATATGTAACAATGAACATATATTTTATACTATTCAAACATTAGAAAAGAATGATATGATATACTCATAAAAAATTTAGAATGCTATAAATTACAAGCTTGTTAAAGATTATTAAAAATAATATATTTTTACTAATATCATTTCATATGTAGAATTTATAATGTTATCTAATAACATTTATGAAATAAGAAGGGATGCTTTTTAAAATTTATAAATGAATGTACATATCTTACATGTATAAAATTCCAAAACAATATGAATAACATTTAAAAATTAGTATGTGGAAATAAGAAGGATAAATTAATTAAATATATAGATATATGAAAAAAAGAATTTATGAAACAAAAATTAATAAACGGAATAAATATTTCCATCAAAAAGAATGATTATAAAAATACAAATAATAATTTATAAATCAAAAACTAAATTAATTGATTAGGGACCATATGTGAAATTCATTTGTAAGGGCAAAATTGGTATTTTTAAAAAATTGAATTGTTTAGGGACCGAAAGCGTGACAAAGTTTAGAAATATGGACCATCAGCGTAATTTTTAAAAGTTAGGGACGAAACCTGTAATTTGCTATAAACCACAGGGACCATTTATGTAATTTACTCTAAAATATATATGACATTTAAACTAAAAGTCAAAAATACTAAAAAAATAATGTAAAAACCTAGATATCTCATTAAATATATATTAATTTTATAAAAACTAAAAGATTATAGTCGAAATTTAATTACGATAGGCAAATTAATGTTTAAAATGTAAATATTTGATGAATAACATAAAATTTATGATAATATTAATAAGGCAAAAATGATAAAATTAATAAGATAAACGAAAAACATAAAATCTCAATATAGGAGAACACAAAAAGTCATATGGCGTCACCACGTTTTATCTAAAAAGATAATTACAATTTATTATTTTTAAATAAGATAAATACACTTTATTATTTCTTATATCTATAACATTAATTATTAATTAACTTTTTCCATTATTTAACGTTATCTAACAATGACACTTTATTATTTCTAAATAAAATAAATGATAAATATAATTCACTAATTCTAATATCTATAATGATTAATAAATATAAAAGATAAATAAATACTAATAAAGTAAAATAAAATATAAATATAATTTATTATTTATATTATCTATAAAGATTAATAAATATAAAAGATAAATACAATATATTATTTCTTATATATTTAAATATTAATAAATAGATAAATATTATATCTACATCCAAATTATATCTTATATATAATTATCTATATATCTAATTTAAAAAATAATTATTTATTAACAAACTTATTAATACATTAAAAGTCAATACAATTCCTATAAACATTATGTTTTACGTAAAACCAAAATTTCAAATTATATTGATTAAATATATATAAAGTAAGAAATAAAAAATTTAAAATAGTAATTATTGATCATGAATATTTAAAAATAAAGATAACTAATATATATGATAAATAATTGTACTTTTTTTTTTAAGAATTAACATTATATGGTTTAATTTTAAGTTTACACACATTTCATCTGACAAACTATTTATTGCACATAGGGATGGCAAAAAAAAAACGAACCCAACGAGGAAAACCGAAAACCGATCTAATCGGGGCGTGTTTCCCCGAACCCGATTAAGTTAAACGGGGGATGAGACGGGTATGGTATTAATAATACCCGTCCCGTTATAACCCGTTTAAATTCCCGAATACTCGGATTACTTTTTTAATTAATAGCAACATGCTATTTATATTGTATATATATTATGTATAAAAGATGATTATTTTTATCTATTTTATATATTATGCATAAAAATGATTATGTATAATTTAAAGAACTTATTTATTTATATATAACTTATTAAAAGAATGTTTTTTTCGTTACCATTTGATAGGGATACGAATTTAATTTAATATCAGTACTGTAATTTTAAACACATTGACGTTTTAAGCTTAAATTATGAACCATATCGTTAAATTTCATATTATTGATTTATAAATGGGTTTCCCCGATTCCCCGCGAGTTTCCCCGCGTATGGGGATCCCCGTTTAATACCCGCGGGTTTTTTAAACGGGTACGGGATTTCCATTCCCTGGCCCGAAACCGCCCTGTTGCCATCCCTAATTGCACATCACGACCAACAGGCAATACCGGCGAGACCTGGGAAGGCAACCCGATTGGGATTCAGAGGATCCATTGTACCCGCAGCCTTCCGAAGTTCATATTCATCATTTTCTAAAGCGGGGAAAGGAATCTTATAAATGCAATGAAAATAAATATTTTATTTATGTAATAGATGAGTTCATATACTAGTTTATTAATATATGATGATATAGACCATAATTTATTAGACAAACACATTTATTACCAAAAAAAATTTGTTAGCAACACAATGTATCATATTAATTGAAGAAATAAATTTTAACATATGTAATATTTTTTTGAAAACACACACACACATAGGGTTAGGATAATTGCAGAATCTAAATTTTGTGCAGAATGTGGAACCATATATTCGATGTTAGATGTTTAAATATATAATGTTTATTCGATGTCGAATCTAAAAAATTTAGATGATTCAATGTTCAATGTCAAATATTCAGTGGTAAATATTCAATGTTAAATTATTAATAAAAATTGAAAAAAAAATATAAAATAATCAGTCATATTTTAAAGAGGATAAAGTTCTTGTTTTTATGGTATAATTTTTTATTTTAAAAATTAATAATTCTTATATTATTTAATTTTAAAGTCGGTTCTGCAGTTTTGCACCAAATTTAGGTTCTACAATGATTTTGTCTACACACATATATGTATATATGTTATATAATATGATTCGTGTGAGTACCTATAAAATCCAAAGTATTGTGCGTATCTGTAAAACACACAAAATCATGTTGCAAATAAGTTATATTTTAATTTTTTCATATTCACGTATATACAAATAATATAACACTATTTGTGAAAAAAATCTCACACATTCACACCTTTTAGCATCTTAAAAGTCACGTGGTTGTGAAAAATTTAATTTAAACATGCTTAGTGTGAACATACGTTTAAGACAGTATCGTTCATGTGAACATTTACGTTTCACATATTTATAGTGTGTGTTTATGTGTGATTTTTTGCAAGTAGATTTGTATTTTTAATTTTAACATGGTTACGAAAAATTTCAAAAAATTGGTCTTAAGCAAGGTATCTCTGGTACTCCGCAAAACTAGTGGTACTAATTTAAACTCATACACACACACACACACACACACACATATATATATATATATATATATATATATATATATATATATATATATATATATATATATATATATATAACTTATATTGAATTCATTATGGTCACTGAATGTAATATAAACCTTGTTTCATTTGTTTCATTGCGCATTCAAACCATGAAAATAAGTAACTAGTACCATTCAAACGTTTTAATTCATATGTCACGTTAATTTTTATAGGTGTTCATGGTGCTTAATTATAAATGATACTCAATTGATCATGTGTGTTTGTGGTGGGGGGTGGTCGCTGCAGCAAAGACTTGACCCGGTAGTCTTTCACTCCAAAGACCGTCTTATGAAAGAGATAAGGCACTCCCGCTGGGGGACCCAAGGCTAGAAATTTTTTTTGCGGACATTACTCTGTTAAAGTATAAAAATAATAGGTGTCGATTATGTGAATTTTACAAGAATTTTCTAGTATAGATTACATATCATAGATAAAATTTATCGGTATCGTGTAATTAACACCGGTCCCAGAATAATTGTACCTAGAGATACATGTATTTGAGTTCCATTTTTAAATTTTGAGTTAATACTGAAGTATATGGACCCAAAATACATATACGAAGGTGAGATTATATATGTATATATATTACGTACATTAATTATGTAATACAATTAATGTATTAAATATATACGCATTAAATTATCACCAAAAACTTAATATAATGCAATTTAATTATATAAGATTTGTGTGGATTCTTTAAATATAATATAATATATATAATAGATTTGAAAAATATCTAGGTAAATTAAAGAAATTTAGGAATAAAAAAATGTTTCGAACGTATATATGATCAATTTTATAAAATAAAAACGATTATAATAAATAAAATTAAAATATAAAAAAGTATAGATGGAGTTGTTTTTGTTTTTGGAGGTATGTGGAAAGGAAGGATAATACATTGCATGAATCACAAGAAAGTGCGTGCATTATTTAGCCTCTCAAATAAGTGACGAGCATAAAAACAAAACAACCAAACCACTTTTAATTTAATTTTTATAATAAATTGGAAACAAACAAATAATAAATAAATAAATAATAAAAAAGTGTTAAATTATTTATGCATGCAACACAGACTCTGTTAAGATGCCACATACTCCCCCCTGCATGCACTTCCTCTACACCATTTGGCCACGAATACCCACACCATCCTCGTCATCTTCTCTCTCTTCCTATAAATCTTCCCTTTTTTCCTTTCATCTTCTCTAACCAAATTAAACCCTAGCTAGCTCTTTCTCTCTCTCTCTCTCTCTCTCTACCTGATCGAATTGATCGATCGAAACTAAACTGCAATTTTTTTTAATAATGGCGAGTGGAGGATGCCTTGAACAACACCACCATAAGTTCCATCCTTCTCACCAGCTTTATCTCACTAACAAGAAGGCTCTGCGTGACCTGGATATCCCACCTCGTAAGCTTCTCAGCCGCCGTGCATCTGCTTCTGCTTCTGCCTCCTCCGATCAGGCATTCATGGACAACATTTATCATCAGCAGCAGCAGCAGCAGCAACAACAGAATGAATCTCCAAGAGTTCTCCCGGAGGAAACACTTTTCAAGAAATTCTTGCCATACAACACTGGTGTGGATTCTGATGATGAAGATGGTGATCCTTATGCTGCTGATCATTTTCGTATTTACGAGTTTAAGGTTCGGAAATGTACTCGTAGCCGTTCTCATGACTGGACTGACTGTCCCTTTGCTCATCCTGGTGAAAAAGCTCGCCGGAGGTGTCCTCGTCGGTATAATTACTTAGGTACGGTGTGTGCCGATTTTCGTCGTGGGAATTGTAGTCGTGGTGATTTGTGTGAGTTTGCTCATGGGGTTTTTGAGTGCTGGCTTCATCCCTCTCGTTACCGTACTGAAGCCTGCAAAGATGGCAAGAATTGCCAGAGGAAAATCTGTTTTTTCGCTCACACTCAGCGCCAGCTCCGTGTGGTGCCGCAGGAGACGACGATTCCGGTGAAGAAGCATCATACCGACACGTGTCATTGCTGTGCACATTGCCGGTGCCTTTCAGGTATCCACCACAACAATTCTCCTACCTCCACTCTCAACATTGATATCGACAGTCTGTCGCCCCCTGCTTCCCCGCCCTTCTCTCCGGCCATATCCGCCGCAGGGTATTCCCCGATTTCCCGATTTGCTGATAGGTTGACCAGAGCCGAGTCATTCGGGTTGACCCAGTTAGGAAACAGCCACAAAGAGTCGTCCATGAATGAGCTGATGAGCAATCAATCTTTAAACGAACTGATGAGATCCATGGAGGCTATGACTGTGGAAGAAAATGAATACCTGAACATGAACTCTCCCTCACCATGGGTGGCCGATGCTGCTTGCTTCAACGGTAACGGTGGTGGTCAACAGGCACAGTTTGATTTGTATGATTCAACCCCGATCAGCACTCCATGTGGATCCGATCTGAGAAACTCATCAAGCCAGAATCTTTATACTGAAAGCTGCGCAAATGGGCCGGATCTTGGATGGGTGAATGATCTTCTGACATAGACGAGGATGACTTGGTAGCATTGCACTGTAAATGATCGAGGAGTAATAAGTACCAGAAGGATTATTTAAAGTTATGATTATGAAGAAGAAGATGAAGATGAAGATGAAGATGAAGATTAATATGCATGTGTGATTGTTTTGGTGAATTATTAATATTTTGATGTGAATTGTATTTTGATGGAATATATATATGCAATGGATGTATGAAACTAATATTGGATTATGTTATAATCAATGATATATATATATATATATATATATATATATATATATATATATATATATATATATATATATATATATATATATATATATATATATATATATATATATCTATCGATCTCCTTCAAGTTATATATCTCCATTGCCATATTTAGTTTACTGCATTTCGATCTGTTCTTGAAGTTTAATTATTATGTGGTAGCTGCCATTTAATTAATTATATATGTGTGTAAATATATTAATTAATTAGGCTCGCAGTTATAATATCTGAATATATATAGCTGTTGACCTATTGTTTCCTTTTTTTCATAGTATATATATATATATGATGTATTGTTACACATATATATACAGAGATGGATTGGACATATGTATGGTGGATTACAAGTGGAAGATCCTGGAAATTGGTGTTCGTCGATCTATATATCAAGTAAACAGGTGATATGATTGAACCGCCACTACAAGCAAAGTATCATTTTGTGACACACGCTTTTAGTGACACAAAAAAAGTGTCACTATGTTTTACTTTTAGTGACACTTATGAAAAAGTGTAGGTATAGAGCAATATTTTACCCACATTTTTTCAAAATTAGTGACACAAAAACATACATTTTTAGTCACTATATATCTATACCCACTCCACTTTTACCCACTCTTGGTATCAAAATATTTTACCTACACAACAAAAAGAGTGGTAAAAGTGGAGTGGGTATAATATATAGCTACTAAAAATGTATGTTGGTATAGGCCTCAAGTATTTTGTGACAAAAATTTTGTGTCACTAATTTTGAAAAAATGTGGGTGTAACATCCACGGATTCAATTTGATGTATTTTGACTAATTAAGTGGAAAATTTATATTTAAAGTTAAAATTTAAGCAATTATTATGTATTTGGGTTATTTAGAAGTTTGTTGCTATTTTAAGAGAAATTTGAACACGGAATCATTTTATGAAGTATTATGAATATTAAAAGTTAATTATGATAATTCTAAGATTAAATCAGTATTTTATGGAACCGGTTAAGTCGAGGGGAGAAATGTGCAAAATGGTGAAAATTGGAATAAAAGAGCAAAAGGGCTTCATTTTCACCATCTCTCTCTCTCTCTAGACTCTCTCTCTAGAATTCTCTCTCTACATCTCTCTAAGATAAATCACAAACCGACCGTCGGATTTTCGAGAATTATACGTCATCGGAAAGATATCGAGGAGTACAACAACAATCTACAAACGGATTCTTGATTTCATACGAATTGAGGTAAGAATCGAACCTTTTTAGTTTATGGTTTCGGCTTTAAAGTAACTAAGAATTCGAATCTATCATTTTATGCAAATTTAAGTTTGTTTTGCTTAAAATGTTGCTGGATTATGATACTATATGCATAGTAGAATCGAATATATGCATCATACATGATATAACACTGATTTTAGGCCTTAGAAATGAAGGATTTAAGTTGAAATGATGAACAGACTCGAATATGTCAAGAACAGAATCGAAATGTAAGAACAGACTCGAGTTTGGTGCTAGATTCGAAGGTGTACCATCAGATTCTAAGGGGGGGGTTCGAATCTGATGATAGACTCGAAGGACCAGTTCGAATCTGACATTAGATTCGAAGTATGGTTCGAATCTGATGGTTGGGTTCGAATCTGATGATAAATTTCGAATCTAACCCATTAAATTCGAGTTTAATACCTAAAATTGTGAATACTACTTTCTAGGCTTGTGTATTTTGAATGAAACTCATAAACAACACATAAAATGTCATGTGTTATATAAAGAACAATGTATGAACATGAAATGGGTACAAACTTAGTTATAGTTCGAATTTGGATATAAACCCGAAATGGGGGAAAATATCGTCAAATTTACGAAACTTGATTATTATGGAACTAAATGGATAATGATACGAGGAATTGTTGTAATTGATAATAACAGGTCCCTTGTGGAGTTGTTTAACCCACAGTGGGGTACTTGGTGGAATCCGGTTGAAAGCCCGAAGAGAAATAATATCGGTTAAAGATAATACGCACCCACTGTGAGTACAGTAGATTTCGCATGATTATATCTGATTTATGTTAAGCTTTGCCTGCTGAGACCTGTTGTTTCACTTGTTTGGTTGGATTTCTACTAACTTGCGTAGATTTAGATGCACATTCTTACTTGTTGCATGTCCGTTCGATTGTTGTGCATCTAGTGATGGACCGGTGGGTCGCATCGATTACTCTGATGTTACTGTGCTATATGACGCTGGAGCTGATCCCTCCAGGTCCGGTAGGCAGTATGTCATCCCCGATCGTTCGTTTGTCTCAGATGGTATGTGTAAATGCCGAGCCTTGGGCTCGAAGGGGCTGCGGCTCTGGTCCGTACTTGGTGTACGAAGAGAGTATACGACGTTTGTCGTCGGGGTTACTCTTGGGCTTCATAAATATTTATAATATGCGCAATCTTTGTATTCACTAAGCATTCGCTTACGTTTTAGTTGTTGATTTTACAGGCAAAGGAAAATCTACGGCTGGACCTTCTAGTTAGGTCGATTTGGAAGATTTGGAAGATATCTGCTATTTAATCGGTAATTATATTGTGGGACAAATGTTGTAATATATTCTGGATGATTGTAATAAATGTATGGGTGTGTAGACCTAGACTTGGTACCTGATAGCACCGTAGGGTGTTTAACACTTGTTGCACTACGTATTTATGTTTTAAATGCTTCCGCACTTAATTTAGGTTATCAGATCATTATGTTATGTATGTTGGTGATTAATCCTGGGTGTATTGTAATTGGTGGTTGTTGTGGCAAGGGTGCCACACGAGATGGTATCAGAGCAGTTGTTTGAGATTCAAGTGTCCGTGAGGTCTTGATCTCAAACATTAGGTGATGATATGTAGTGATGCTAAGTAATGATCTGAACTAAGATAGGTTATGATCTAGTAATTATAAGAAATTGACTATCATACGGGACAAATGAATGGTGTCTTTAATTTATGACATGTTACTAAACAAGCTATATGTTTATATTTTCAGAACATGTCTGGAGGAATGACACCTGAGGAAGCCAGAGAGATGATGCTAGCCATGATGGCTGAGCAGAATCGAATGATTCAAGAACAGTTTCGGGCTCGAGATGAGGCCGATGCTAAAAGAAGAGAGGAAAAGAGAAAGAACAAGGAGAAGGAAGGGGGTAACAATGAGGAACAAGATGACAACACTGGGTCATCTAACAAACCCCGAGGTTGTCGTTTTAAGGACTTTAAAGGAAATGGGGCTGTGGAGTTTAATGGACTAGGAGATGCTGTTGCCGCGCTGGAATGGATAACAGCAACTGAACGAACATTCCGAATCAGCGACTGTGCTGAGAAGGACATGGTTCGCTATGCTACTGCTATGTTCACTAATGACGCAATTATGTGGTGGAATGCCATGGTGAACGCTTTGACATTGGAGAAGATTTCTATTATGACTTGGGCTGAGTTCAAGGATCTGTTCACTCAGCAGTACTGTCCGGTTGATGAGCGCCGGAGGTTGGAAGCAAAGTTCATGGCACTGGTACAGGGGACTAAGACGGTGTCCCAATATGCTGTGGAGTTCACGAGGTTAAGTCTGTTCGCACCTCATCAGGTGGACACTGAAGAGAGGAAAGTGACCAGGTTCGAGGCTGGTCTTGACATTGAAATAAGGAGGGTCATGAGCAATGTTCGTTACCCTACATTTGCTGGCTTACTTGAGGCTGCCAGAAATGTAGAGCAGATTTTGGTTATGTCAGGCTACTCTGTTGGGTCTGTTGCTGCTTCCACCAATCCGACACAGCCGTCACCGCCGAAGCGCCAAAGGGAGGGAGGATATTCTGGTTCTTCCCGGTCTTCACAATACTCACCTCAACAGTCGTATCGCCGACAATCTGGTTCATCTGATCGCGGTCGTGCGCGTGCATACTCCATCAACACTGAGCCGCAATATTGCAACAAATGTCACCTGGAGCATTTTGGCAAATGCCCTAACGGACGTGCTTGTTTTTGCTGTGGGGAGCTGGGACATTTTCAGAATGACTGCCCAAGGAAGGGTGATGCTTGCTATAAGTGTGGGGTGTGGGGTCACTATAGCAGGAATTGTAGAAAGATGCTCCAACGGCTGCTGTCCCATCATCAACACGCTCGTCTGGAGGTTCGAGTGGTGGTTCAGTTAACCGCCGGGGTCAGTCACAGAGGGCACCTGCTCGTGCTTTTCAGATAACTGCAGAGGAGGCAAGGGAAAATCCGGAGGTCGTCACGGGTACGTTCATAGTTAATTCTATGCCTGCACGAGTTTTATTTGATTCGGGTGCCAATAGGTCGTTTGTTTCTACTGTGTTTTCACAAAGACTTGCTATGCCACTGTCTAAGTTGTCTGCTATACTTGATATTGAAACTGCTAGCAATACTTTAGTTAAGGTAGATCATGTATACCGAAATTGCACGTTAGTAATTGAAGATGTAGTCTTCAATTTAGATCTGATTCCGATAGAGTTCAGCGAGTTTGATGTGATAGTCGGAATGGACTGGTTGATCGAGAATGAAGCCCATATAGTATGTAAGAGCCGAATGATAAAGATAACTACCCCGAATGGGCGTGAGATATGTATATATGGGGATAGGAGAAGCAGGGATCTGTGTTTGCTGACTATTGAAAAAGCTCGAAAGCTTGTTGCAAAAGGATGTGATGCATACTTAGCATATGCGATTGATGCTAAGGCAGAGAAGAGAACTTTGGCCGATGTGCCGGTTGTTTCACAATTCCCGGATGTGTTTCCGGAAGACTTGTCTGGCATGCCGCCTGAGAGACAAGTTGAGTTTCGAATTGATCTGATCCCCGGAGCTGCACCGGTAGCTCGTTCTCCTTATCGTCTTGCCCCAACCGAGATGAAAGAAATGATGACACAACTTCAGGAATTGTTGGACAAGGGCTTTATTCGGCCGAGTTCATCACCGTGGGGAGCTCCGGTACTGTTTGTAAAGAAGAAAGATGGCACGATGAGGATGTGCATAGATTACCGGGAGCTGAATAAATTGACGATTAAGAACAAGTATCCTCTGCCGAGGATAGACGACTTGTTTGATCAGTTACATGGCGCTAGTGTATTTTCCAAGATTGATCTGAGATCGGGGTACCATCAGCTGAAAGTTCGAGAAGAGGATGTGCCTAAGACAGCATTTAGGACACGTTATGGGCATTACGAGTTCTTGGTTATGCCTTTTGGGTTAACCAATGCCCCGGCTGTCTTTATGGACTTGATGAATAGGGTTTGTATACCGATGTTGGATAAGTCAGTGATAGTGTTTATTGATGATATACTGGTATATTCTAAGTCTGAAGCAGAACATGCTGAACATCTGAGAGAACTGTTGGAGTTGTTAAGAAAAGAAAGGTTGTACGCCAAGTTCTCAAAGTGCGAGTTTTGGCTACAACAGATACAATTTCTAGGACATGTTATATCTGGAGCTGGGATTTC
>JAANYP010007139.1:0-18995 GCA_020465985.1 Centrapalus pauciflorus
TAGCTTAAGTCTAGAATAAATTTTTTGGTTAAAATTTTATTTTATCTTTATTTTTATTTTTACCATAATTTATTTTATTTTTAGTTTAGTTTCATTTTTACTTAGGTAAAAGGTCAAAAGTTACTGAGGGTGCATTCAAAGTTGCATAAAATAAACAATGCGTGAATTATCTTGAGTTTAGGGTAAAAGAATTAGCATAGTTTATCTGGTTACACAATACCGTAGAAAAAAGTTGGAAAAGTTGAACTTATTTCAAAATTTTCGAAATTTTTCTAAGTATTGGTAGTTTCGAATCTAAGACAGACTCGAATGAGGAGTAATTCGAATCTGTCAGTAGATTCGAATCTACAGTTAGACTCGAAGGTTGGTTGTATAAATAGGTCAACAGTGAAGTCATTTAATACTTACTGTTTTCGAATCTATACTCTCGAATCTATATTGGCGATTTCGAATCTGTTCTCGAGTCTACCGTTTCTCTCCTAAACGACATTTTGTCGACTTTGAAGACGTTGTGTTCGATTCTACAGACACTTCTAGGTATAATCAACGGGATTGTACAAGATTTGTGTAGTTTTATACACAATTTTAGGCTAAAACATCAAATTTTGAAGTTTTATGGGTCAAAATAGGGTTTTTGCTAAATTACCAAGATTGGACCTATAAAAGATCAAATTAAAGACATAAATCATTGATTAGAACCTAGTTGAACTAATGTATGTGATTTACCAAGTTCAAAATGGTTAAAATCTTGGGTTTTTGTTGAAAAATCAACCGTCGGGGCTTCGAATCTATTCCTGGACCTTCGAATCTGTTCATGGGTTTCTCGAATCTGTCAATAGATTCGAGATGACCATGATATTCGAATCTGTCCATTAGACTCGAAGAGGGACTCTTCGAATCTGTCCATTACACTCGAATATGGACACTTCGAATCTGTTACTTTCGAATCTGTACTTTATTTACTTTGTTTAATTTAAATTTTATTAAACTTGTGGAAATTTAATTGTGTTAGATTTTGTATTTAATCAAGTACAAAATAAAACAAATTTTGAATTTAAACAAGTTTATTGATTTTTAATAAGTCTAACAGTTTTATTTATTGTGCAGATATGGCAGTTCGCGCTTTTGTCCCGAAGCATAATATGGTCCTTAATCCAGATAATAATATCCCTGAGGCGCAGGGTTTTCGTGAAGTTTTGGACTTCCTAGCTGAGTCTAGGATTAGCTATGCTTTGTATCATAACATTCCAATTGTAATTTCGTATGTACGCCAGTTTTACGATCATTTACAGGTGGACTGTACTGTCACCCCGACAGTTATCAGAACCAGAATCGCTGGCCAGCCTCTAGTCTTCTCAGCAGATATGTTGCGCCAAGTGCTACAGTTGGGTTCTCAAGAACAAGAAGATGGGCCTATTGACTTTCCATTAAGTATTAGGCAGACTGCTTTTCTGAGAATGGGCTACAGTTTAGATGTGACAAAGTCGTCATACATGAAGAGTGGCCTGATTGGGCAATGGAGATTCCTGGTGCACGTATTCATGGTCTGTTTTGCGCCAAAGAAAGCTGGCTTTGATTACATAGTATCAAAGATCCAATCTGGAGTTATCGCATTGGTGTATAATCGCAAGTTCAGCTTTTCGCAGATGTTCTTCTCGGAGTTCGTTCATCAAATTACGGCTCCAGAAAGGGAACGATTCTTGTTATACCCAAGGTTCATTATGATGCTGATAAGGCATTTCTTGCCAGACTTGCCGCCGTCAAATGATTCTCTGAGTGTTAACATTATGGACAAACGGATTTTCGCTGATTGTTCCTCACACCGAGGAAGATTGGCTGTTCCTGTTGCTCGTCCATTGTTCGGAGCTATAGTGGATAGGGATTTTCAAGCCCCGGAAGTTGCCAACTGGGCAGGGGTCGTTGAGTTTCCACAACAACAACAACAGCAACAACATCAACAACAACAACAGCCTCGTGCTCGGCCGCGTGACCCAAGACGCCGACAAAGACCAGCCGTGAGTCAAATCCAGGCTTCCAGGCCTTCTACGAGCGAACAGCCCCAAGCACAGGAAGCAGGGCCTTCAAGTGCCATTCTTGAATCTGAGCAGATTGCTCAAACCTTGGAAGAAATATGGGCATCTGGTCCACATGCCAATGAAGATGTGGCAGCAGCATTAGTGGATGAGCTGCTTAGTCCCCCAGTAGATACAGATGATGTATTTAGAGATGTGGAGGAATACGAGCCAGAAGGGGCAGATGACGGATTAACATCCTCGGAATCCGACTCAGAATCCGCGAACGTTCCGGCAGCTGCAGTTCCAGATATTCAAATTGGAACTTATGGTTCAAGATTGATTATAAATGAGGGTGGTTCGAGGAGGCGCGTGAACAGGGAATTGGAAGAGTCTGATTTTGAAGAAGAAGAAGTTCCTCAACTAGTGACAAGGCAACGGGCCAAACGTCACAGGTTCATGCAAGGATCATCTTCAGCTCCTGTAGATCAACCAGAAATTCCACAACCTCAAACCACCACTCCACCACCACCACCACCTCAAGATGAACCGTACATACCATCACCGTTCATTCCTACTCCTATACAGTCCATTCCATCTGCCTCGACCACATACACTGACAATCAAAGGTTTCTGCAGCTTAAAGCTCGCGTTGACTTCCAGAATGTCCAAATCTTAAGCCTAACCAAGGCGATCGGAGAAATTCAGACTCATAATGCAAATCTTGATAAAGAAAATGCCGATTTGAAGAAGATTGTGGAGCAAGTCCAGGAAGAGAACGTAGAAATCAAAACTTTTGTTTGCGATCAGGCGGCTGAGATAGGTCGATGCGCTCCCTAATTGAGCAGTTAATGAAAAATTTACAGGCTCAGGGGGAGACATCGTGCCGAGATCAAGAAGTGCAGCATAAAGAGGATGATGACGAAGGCGATGATCCCGGTGCGAATAAAGAGTTTGAGTCTGTAGATTTTCCTGCAGCTCAAGTTACACAAGTTGAGGGGGAGCCTAGTCAAGGCGAAGGAGAAAGAGGTGAGGCTAGTTCATCTAAACAGCCTACAGACTTTGAGATCAGCGAGATGATTGAAGCGCTCATGGATCTTGAAGATGATCCACTGGATGTAGGTTTTGATAACGAAGATGAAGAGCTGGAAGAAGGGGAGTTTGTGCCAGAGGAGATAGTCGACTGGCGGTCGGATGATGAAGTACTTGCTGATGAGGATGATGAAGCTGACGAGATAGTGGTGCAGCAGAATCCTATCACTGATACTTACATGATTGATGGAAATAAAATTGTCGATGCAGATATAGTTAATGTTGCATTGAATCCTCAGCCATCGACAGAAGAACCTGCAAGAGAGCTAACTAATGAAGAAAAACGAAAGCTATGGTTCAGGGCTGAAGAAAAAGAAGCAGCAATTAAAAAGACAATGAGAGTTCCAGGTACTGGGAAGCTGTCTGAGCGAATTCTAAGCTAGTTCTTTGACAGAGATCTGCAGCTATTTATAATAAAGAGAAAAGACGGGCTTCAGTACATGAGGCGAACGTTAAAAGCGTTCAACTCCCTGCCAAAAATCGAAATCACTGCGCTAGCTTGGAAAGATCTTATAAACATTGGCAATGATCCCTACGCGAGCGTAATAGAAAGAATCATAAGAAAGGA
The DNA here is from genome assembly GCA_020465985.1 of Centrapalus pauciflorus. Taxonomy (NCBI): domain Eukaryota; kingdom Viridiplantae; phylum Streptophyta; class Magnoliopsida; order Asterales; family Asteraceae; genus Centrapalus; species Centrapalus pauciflorus. Next base: position 3,673 of record JAANYP010007139.1, read on the forward strand.
AGGGAGATCAAGGAAGTTCGAACGTTTGAATCCAAGGGTCGGGAGAAGAGTAGAGGATCCGTCACGTATTGATCCTCTAACTGGACGACCTTGGATGAGGATTCACTACAAGCCGGCTAGATGTCTTAGGAGGGTTCCTCTCAAGCCAATGCCACAAAATATTCTGAAGAATCTGAAGTGGTGGTATGCTGACACGGAAACTGGGGAAGCGGTTATGGAAGACTTAGAAGAAAATGTTATTCTTAGAGTCTATGACCCGCTTCACCTGGTAAACCTATCTAAAGAAGATCTGCAGATTTTGTATAATTGTAAGATCTCCAGTGACGCACATATGGATACTGAGGCTAGTAAGTATGAAAATGTGGTCAAGGTATGCATCGAGAAAGGTCTGTATGCTGGTAGTGTTTTGAATCAATAAATAAACCAAGTTCTTAAATCAAATGTGTGAATTATTAGAAGCTATCGTCAAGGGGGAGTCTGTTGGTACATCCTGTGTGACGACATCAGTCTAAGTGATCCTACATTGTGATTTTAGCAAGTGTGTGATATATATGTTTATATATGGTTGATATTTATTAGTGTTTGTATGTTTGAACTTGATGTAACGTATTACAAGAAGTTCAAACATAAAGTACAAAGATAAAATCAATCATAAGTAATAACGTAAGGTTCAACACTTAGTTGTTTATGTAAAAGGCTAGATTTGAATTATATATGGGTTGACATTCGAATCTGTGATAGATTCGAATGTAACCATAGATTCGAAAGAAGGCTAGATTCGAGACTGTCAATATGGACAGACTCGAATGGACCTTGGGCCAGATTCGAGGTTGGCCCACAACAGACTCGAATCAGGGTCTATAATTAGGGATAGACTCGAATAATTAGAAGACTTTTTGCAGAATTCGTGAGGAATTAAGCAAGAGGCGATCTCGAGTTTATCAGCTAGGTGAGTGCTGTTTCGGAGAGAATTAGTACGTAGGATCGTTCGTGTGTCGTTCGTTCAGCGTCTAATAGTCTCCGTGTTCCGTTGGTTGAGAGTTGTCCGTCTAACCGTCAACGAGGATTCCGCACTCGTTCACGGATCCGCGTCTAGATAGATCTTGCAGTCGTAGACCTTACAAATATATACAATACGTACTAATAAATTCATAATAATATATATATATATATATATACAAACAACGTACGTTACAAAAACGTTTGTTACATATTTAGCTAAAACACTAATAATCTAATCATCATCTTCGTCGTTGTTGTCGTCTTCATCATGTTCGTCGTTATCATTTTGAGTACTGAACTTTCGATAGAGTTCCATCATCGCATCTTTAAATTGAGGGTTGTTATAGACAGCATCGAAATTTTCCGGCTACAAAAAATGTATTTACATTAGTAAACTTATACCGATCATGGCTTGTAACAATTACAAATATACATATCTTATACTAACTTATCAAACTAATACCGACTTATACATGACCATAATGACGTGTAGCAAGTAGATATAACTAATACCGACTGATCATCATCAATTACAAATATACATATCTTATACTAACTTATCAAAACTCGTTACAACTATTTATAGCAAATACCGAGTTATACATACTAATCATGGCGTATAAGAACTACATATAACTAATACCAACTCATCATCATCAATTACAAGTATATATGTCTCATACTAACTTATCAAGACCCGTTACAACTGTTTTTAGCAAATACCAACTTATACATAACCATATTGGCGTATAAGAAGTAGATATAACTAAAACAACCCATCATCACCAATTATAAGTATATATGTCTTATATTAACTCATCAAGACCCGTTACAAGTACTTTTAGCAAATAACGAGTTATACATACTCATCATGACGTGTAAGAACTAGATATAATTAATACCAACTCATTATCATCAATTGCAAGTATATATGCCTCATACTAAATTATCAAGACCCGTTACAACTGTTTTTAGCAAATACCAACTTGTACATAACCATATTGGCGTGTAAGAAGTAGATATAACTAAAACAACCCATCATCATCAATTATAAGTATATATGTCTCATACTAACTAATCAAGACCCGTTACAATTACTTTTAGCAAATACCGAGTTATACATACTAATCATGGCATGTAAGAAGTAGATATAACTAATATCAACCCATCATCATCAATTATAAGTATACATGTCTCATACTAACTCATCAAGACCCCTTACAACTATATATGACTCGTTACAATTATAAGTTTGTCAGATTATTTACCTGTGATGGACGTGAGGTCTGCCCGGGTAAGTATGCACTTGATGTCGCCGTTCCGGAAGGTTTATGACCGACTCCTTTTATGTGTCCCCGTCTGGAACCTAATACCTTCTCAAAAACCGATACCTCATCTAATTGGGTTGGATTGTTCGACGAGGATGATCGTTCTTATTGTTCCGAGAACTCACGTATCAAAGCATGCTGTATTTTACAAAGATAATTAAATAGATTAGTATACATTTAAACATTAAGCATCAATATATTTTTAAGTTTAAGCATAATCACTTACATATTGTGCCTCGACCATTGGGTCATCAAATAGCCCATTCTTATTGATATGCGCATCATAAAATGCTTGGATACGACTCACACTCTGTTTAACATTAAAATTTGATTATATATATATATATATATCTGTGTGTGTATGCATAAATTTTTGTCATAACTTACTTTTTTATGACAAGCGCTACTATACGATCTCGTCCCTCCATGATTCCTAACCACTTGTTTAGCACGATTTATTTTGTTTTGACTAGAACGCTTCAAATATTTTTCTGTGTGAAAAAAATCAATGCATCTATGCCAATTTTCCATGGTCATACCATCAGGGGGGTTGGCCCTAGCTCTCTCAACATCCTCATATCCTCCCACTTTTTTAAAATATTTATTTGCTTCAGTTTTACGACCTCTATAACGAGCCGACATCATATATTCATAACCCTCCCTTAACCTACTTTGAGTAGGATCTTCCATAACCCCTTGCAAGTCAAAATATGGCTAAAAATAATAATAATAATGTTAGACAAGTAAAAAGTAATAAAAGAAGAAGATAAGATTTACACTTAAATAAATAATTTACCCGAAGATGCTCATACATAGCATGCTTTTCGGCGAGAGAAACTTTTTTCCACGACTCCCTATCCAAAGGGATATCCCGCCACATGTATCCGGCAGCCTCGCGTATAAAAAGGTCATGTATAGTGCCAACTGTCGTAGCTGTAGCATCATCAAACGGTAACGGCAACGGTTGTCTCCCATTGCTTTCCCATGGGTAGGCTTCTAAACCCACTTTTCGAATACCTTACCTCATATGTGAATGCACATTACACGATTGCTTGTTTAAGAAAAATTCGGCAGCATTTCCCCTTAGCTCTCAAGTATATATAAAAGTATATATACCCGAGAAGCAAAGAGAAAATGACAACCGAATCTTTCTTAAACAAACAATCATGTAATACACATTCACATCCTAAATGAGATAAGGTATTCAAAAAGCAGTCCCAAAACGGGGACAGTCCGAAATTAATTACTAAATCAATTTCGGACGGGCATGTATTCTAAGCTCAAACACACACACCTAACACATTTTACTATTTTAAGAGTATATATTCTCATTTCTCATAGAAATAAACAATTCACATCACTAATAAAATAGTTACACATTAATACATACAAATACACACAAATATACACATTAACACATATTATATGTTATTATATCATATATATTATTCTAACATCAAAAAGTATATACCACAATTCTAACATCAAATCTACAAACTTTTATACAAATAATTAATCAATAAATCTACAAACATATAATTGCACCTTAAAATAAATAACGATAATAGAATTATATCAATAAACAACAAATATACTAAATTAACAAATTTGTACTTATAATTTTAGTAAATCTACATTATTTTACCATAAACATATACAAAATACACATAAACACACACACTAATATACAAAATACATATAAATACACACACTAATACATAAAATACATATAAATACACACACAATAATATACTAAATACATAGAAAAGTTTTATAAATACTTAAAAAACACAATGATTCTAAAAATATTTTAACAAATACTTTAAAAACCCTAATTTTGATAAATCTAAAACTTTTACCCAAAAATTATTTAAACAAACCTACAAATAATTTTTACAAATCCATACAAATAAAAACCTAATTTTGATAAATCTAAAACTTTTATCCAAAAACACATACACACCAACACACAAATACATACATTAATATACTAAATACACAAAATAAAAACAAATACACACACTAACACTCAAAATACATAAAAATACACACACTAACACTAATACACAAAATACATAAAAATACACACACTAATACTCAAAATACATACAATATACTTACCTTGCACAGAGAGACGGCGCCGGCGGCGAGAGAGAGTGCAACGGCGGCCGCAGAGAGAGAGAGACGAGATCAGAGATCGACCCCTAACACATTAATACAAACACATTACAAAGATTACCTCAAAAAAAGACACAAAATACAAACATTACCTCAAAAATATATGGTAACCGGCGGCAAGCAGCTAGGGGAGAAAATCGCAGGAGAGAAAAGGAGAAGAGGCGTAGGTGAAGAAAGTGAAAAGATGAAGTGAAGAAAGGTGAAAAGAAAGCGGCAGATTGAGGCGCCTTTTTTTTGGGTAGTAGCGGCGACAGTGTGTCGCTGCTAAAGCCTTTAGCGGCGACTATTGTCCGTTTTTTTAGATGTCGCTGCTAATGCCCAGTGTCGCTGCTAAAGGGTGTCGCCGCTATTGACCTCTTTTCTTGTAGTTAGAGCTTTTGTATTCTATTGATTTTGTGTATGTGTTGTGTGAAGTTTGAATGGATGAAGAATTGAGGGTTGAATAAAAGGGTGAGTGGGAGAATAAAAACAAGGAGAAGAAAGAAGGTTGCAGAAAAGCATAACACCAAAATGGTGATACCAACCATCATCGTCGTTGAATATGCACTAATACCCGGTAAGTAACCACCGCCAACAAGAAGTATTCTCGGTCTCCTCTTTCACTGTCGTCCGACTTTGTCACCTCCGCCTTCCTTCGATATCTCTATACTCTACGTGAGAAGACACATTTCGAATGTACGATTTCAATATCAAGATCTTGATTTTTTCGGTATAAATATATTTTTCTTTTTTCTTTTTATTTTTGGTTTAAACATTTACGATTTCAATATCAATATTTTGATGTAAAGGTTTTTTAGAATAAAGATCTATAATGTATCAATCGATTTATTGAATTTTGTTCAAGGATAGTGCGATCATCGTAATTTTACATGAACTTTGGTTTGTGTGGTTGATTCATTTTTATGATTTGGATGCTATTCAGTAATATAACTTTGGGTTTTTTTGATATTGAACCAACAATTTACAATATTAATTTCATCTTTTTGCTTATACAATATTGAATTAAATGGCATAACCGGATGAATGTAACAATATTTGTAACACCCCGACTCCCGAGCAGGTACGTGTAATTATCCTATTGACTAATTATAATGTGATTATTGCGTTGGTCCAATTGCGTCCCGTATAGTGGATTATACGTGTCGGGACGGGGATTACGTGGATTCGGGATATAATTTTAGTGGATAAGTTATAATTATGGATTCATGGGATTAAATGGGATTTATTGATATAAATAGTGGATTTTTGATATTGGGGTCGGGTATCGGTGTCGAACCCGCGATATAACGGGATCCGTTTAGTTACGTATATGTGTATAATGTTGCTTCCTTTCTTCCCTTTTGTGCAAAACCTAAAGACAAGTGTGTGTGTGGATTTCTGCTACTGCTAGGGCTGAATTCAAACTTAAATCAAAGTGATTCAATTGCTGCAATTTGGATTAGAAACCCCCAAGAAGTGTTCTTGAAGTTAAAGGTGAGGATCCTTGATTTAAATCTAGTCCTTGTGTGTTAATTGTTGTGAAATGATAGGAATTGGTTTGGATATATCCTAGTAATGTTTTGGTAACATTTATATGCGTTTTATCTGCTGGAAATTGAGGTTTGGGGGTTAAAACCCCCTGGACAGAACTGAAACAGCGAACAGGGACCTGTTCTGCTTCGTGAGCGCGACCGCGACGCGCCAAGCGCGGCCGCGATGTTCTTTCTCGAGCGCGGGCCGCGATCGGGCCAGTGCGGCCGCGACCCGGCTTCTGTGGGCTTGGGTCGGTTTGGGCTTTGGGGGTCCGTTGGGTTGCGTTATGGGATTCATTTGGGTATGTTATCATTTATGGGATGATTGAGATTAATCTGGAAGAATTATTTTGTGTACAGGGATTGTCAGAGACTATCACGGGCCGGGTTCGGATCAACCAGTTAGGGAGATTGTGTAGGGTGATCCAGGTGAGTACACGAGTTCTTTTCAAAAGGGCCTACTTTTATCGAGTCATAATATGTGCGTATATTACTGTTGTGATTGTGTTGGGTACTGCGAGCTGCCCCTCAGGTATGATCCTTCCTTCTTTATATGTGTTATATGCTCGAGATCCATTACTATATATTGCGATGAGTATCGTGGGAGCTGTGTAGCTCTGTTTAACCCTGTGTAGGGTTCCCATATATATATATGTGGCCGTTATTCCTGTTAGCTTCCACGGGCGTGGTTTGGCTCCAGGGGGGAGGGATTCCCCAATTGAGATGAGTATCTCTTTCTGTATTGGATCTCTAGGGTCTCTGATTAGAGGCCGGTTGGCATGTGTTATGCCACGTAGTGTAGGGCTGCCATGTGAGATGCGATATGTGATTATGTGAACTGTGCAGTGTCTAACCCTTGTGTACTCACGAGCTGCGAAGCTTACGTATTCGAGTCTGATGTGTGTATCAGGGGAACCGAAGATAGGACCGTCGGCTCCTGAGCGAAGATAGGAGCTTGACTTGCTGCAATCGAGGGATTCTACTTTTGTTATTAGTACGTGACTACTCTGTCGGGAACATTGGGATAAATGATATTGGGTTGTATGTGAATATTTGGGTCCGGGTCGGGTTTTGTATGTCGGGTTGACTTTTGAGTATTATGACTATGTTTGTGAAATGTTTTAATTAATCAGTGTTTGTGTGAACCCTAGACATGTGTGATGGATTTTACATGCGTTTATGCCACCTGTGTATTGTAAACGACGTGGCTTTTAGTTGGGATTAATTTTACATGCGTTTATACCACCTGTGTATTGTAAATGACGTGGCTTTTAGTTGGGATTAGAGGATGTTACAATATTGTTCCTACAATATTAGATCCGTCATAATCAATGAATTAATATGTTTATGTTAAATACTAAATCAAGAATCAGTAAAAGATATAGTTGTATCAATTTTATTTTTATGTAATCCATACCTCTTAGTGTTGTATCGGTCATTTAAATGAAATACTTTTTTATATATCATTGATTTATCATTTTAATAAAATACTCAACAATCAGTTTATATTGTGTAAGATGTGTATATAATCATAGAAAGCATCAACGATAATAATGTAAAACATCAAATCAACGTTTTTAAATTGCCAAAGTCACTTTATGAATATGTGAATAAAAAAAATTGAACCACTGTTATCGAGTGTTGTATCTTAAAATAACAAATCAAATATTTGAAAATATAACTAAATCATCATTTTATAAAATTCTGAACTTATAAAAAGTAGTCAATCTATCAATATAACATTTATTGTATCATCGGTTGTGAACTATTAAATTATGTATTTATAAAACGTTGATGATTTTATACAATAAAATAATAAAAATTCATTGAATATATAAAAATAATAATAATAAATTTGGAAAGTTTTCAATTGGTAGCTTGTATATTTAAAAATGTAAGAAACAATCTGATTGTAGTGAGGTGCATGATACAATATTAGATGAAAGCTCAAGATTAATTCTCACCCTTCTCACCATAAGACTCTTCTTACGTGATCCCTACACACACATACACGTATGTGTGTAGTTTGGGTTTGTTTTGAAAGCACTCTTTCATCATCATTATTGGTGGTTTAAGTTCTAATTATATACTACATAATTAAGTTTAGATTTATCAAACTATAAATGGATAATAGTCAATTCTCGCATTTAAATATTTATGAACGGTTTTCCCATATTTATTAATAGTTCAGTTAAGAAAAACTAGTCATTTTTCAATTTATAGTTTATAAAAAACAAGGGTTTCTATAGAAAGTGAAAACTTATTTAGATGATCAATTGATCGAAAAGTAAGAGAGAAAAATAGAATATTAAAAGTAAATAAAGGGTATGTAATAGAAAAGTTAGAGAGAAAGTATGAAAAATAATATTTTAAAAAGTGAAATGAAAATTTAATAAATTATTATGTAAGCATGTTTTCACTATTTTTGAAAACTAAAAAACTAAAATTTTGGAAATTTTGGAAATTTCCATTAACTTAATACACCAATACATATTTTATGGGTGTTTGATTTTGCGTTTCGAAAAGTGTTTATGAAAAATAATAATCAGATGATAATAACGGTTACAAAAAGTACTGTAAAAAATTTAATGTTTGACTTTGTTTATGTTTGCTATTATAAGTATCCAATAAATTATTTTTGTGTGTTTGGTTTTACGTTAACTTATAAAATTATCAAAAAGACTTGTGAATGTGATAAAATATTTTTATATAATATTCTTTTACTTATAAATTTATAATATGATATCTTTATTTATAATTTCTATCATTACATATTATAGCTATAATTCAAACAATTTTGTAATTTTAATTAATATAATAATTTATAAATTGATTATGTTTTTAAGCAACCGATTCTAATATTTTTTTGTTAATATACAAAAAATATATATGTAAAACAACAAATTATATTATAACCATTGTTTTTCGTATTTCGTTAAATCTAGTTTTAATTATTGTTGTGAAAATTTTACAACGAGAGAGGAGATAGATCAAGGAATTCATCTTTTTCACCCCTTTTATTATTTATGAAATGTCTCTTATACCCTTAATTAAAATCAATAATTATACCTATGCCATTTTTTTAATTCATTTCCAAATTTACTACCTTAACTTAATTACATTAAATTTTGATTTTAATTTTTTCATTAATGAATTAATATTAAATTAATATTTACCTAAAATAAATATGTGTCATTATTTTCCTTAATGATCATAGTTAAATTCAAATATAAAAATTTGGATTTAAATATAGAAGTGTAGTAAATAAAGTTAAAAATTTTTGTTAATTATTTTGCTAACAAGATTTAAAATTTAATTGATAAAACTTCAATTGTGAATATGATAAATTTTGATTATTGATTTTCAGATATTCCATTTTTATATTTTATCATTTTCAAACATTCACATAATTGAAGTTTTTTGTTTCTTACATTGATATTTCATATTTGAAGTTATTAAAAATTAAAAGATACATTTTTTACAAACACATATTATCTATTTTTAATAATACAATATAATAATTTTTTATTTAATATCAAACAACTAAATATTTTTTTATCTTTGATTTAACTAGCTTTCAAATTTTTTTTATTTTAATTATATATAAATTTTATAATAATTTATTAAAATATAAAAAATATGTATTTTCTAAATCAACCCATGTAATACATGGGTTGATTAACCTGTATATTGTAATAAAACAAAACAATTCATGTCATATGTCACTTCTACAATACAAGAAAATTTTATTTTTCCACCTCTTTTTTCAAATTTAACACCTTAACTTAATTGCATTAAATTTTGACTTTATTTTTTTCATTAATTAATTAGTAATAAATTAGATTTTGTAACATTTAAAATTAATGTTTTGTTAAAATAAATAATTATCATTATTATCCATAATAATCATAACTAGATCCAAATGTAAAAATATGAATTAGTTGTGGAAATTATTATTATTATGTATAATAAAGGAAAATATCAAATGTCACGTGTCACCTCTACGTTCACCAAAAAGATAATTATAACTTATAAAAAATAAAATATAAATACAATTTAATATTTTTGAAAAAGATAAATATACTCTATTTTTTAATCTGTAAATAATAAAAAAATAAACACAATTATTGTTTTTGTATGTTTTTATTTTTACTCATATACATTTTATATAAATAAATTTAATCTATACTATATATAATAAGAAAACCAGTTGGAGTTTCTGGACCATTGGATGGAAAGAAATCAATGATCCAGATTAATGACAACTCATAATTATTTATGAACTGTCTCTTATACCCTTAATTAAAATCAATAATTATACCTATGCCATTTTTTTAATTCATTTCCAAATTTACTACCTTAACTTAATTACATTAAATTTTGATTTTAATTTTTTCATTAATGAATTAATATTTACCTAAAATAAATATGTGTCATTATTTTCCTTAATGATCATAGTTAAATTCAAATGTAAAAATTTGGATTTAAATGTAGAAGTGTAGTAAATAAAGTTAAAAATTTTTGTTAATTATTTTGCTAACAAGATTTAAAATTTAATTGATAAAACTTCAATTGTGAATATGATAAATTTTGATTGTTGATTTTCAGATATTCCATTTTTATACTTTATCATTTTCAAACATTCACATAATTGAAGTTTTTTGTTTCTTACATTGATATTTCATATTTGAAGTTATTAAAAATTAAAAGAAACATTTTTTGCAAACACATATTATCTCTTTTTAATAATACAATATAATATTTTTTTATTTAATATCAAACAACCAAATATTTTTTTATCTTTGATTTAACTAGCTTTCAAATTTTTTTTATTTTAATTATATATAAATTTTATAATAATTTATTAAAATATAAAAAATATGTATTTCTAAATCAACCTATGTAATACATGGGTTGATTAACCTGCATATTGTAATAAAACAAAACAATTCATGTCATAAATTTTATTTTTCCACCTCTTTTTCCAAATTTAACACCTTAACTTAATTGCATTAAATTTTGACTTTATTTTTTTCATTAATTAATTAGTAATAAATTAGATTTTGTAACATTTAAAATTAATGTTTTGTTAAAATAAATAATTATCATTATTATCCATAATAATCATAACTAGATCCAAATGTAAAAATTTGAATTAGTTGTAAAAATTATTATTATGTATAATAAAGGAAAACATCAAATGTCACGTGTCACATCTACGTTCACCAAAAAGATAATTATAACTTATAAAAATAAAATATAAATACAATTTAATATTTTTGAAAAAGATAAATATACTCTATTTTTTAATCTGTAAATAATAAAAAATAAACACAATTCTTATTTTTGTATGTTTTTATTTTTACTCATATACATTTTATATAAATAAATTTAATTAAAAATATCCACGTAATACGTGGGTCATAAACTAGTTATTATTTATTAGATAGTAAAATTTTGATTTACAAAGAATAAATATAAAAAATAAGAACTAAAGATATATGTGTAAAAAGAAGGTCAACTTGCTATCAATAAATTCAGAATGAATGAATATCAAATGATGTGAAGAGGTGACAAAGGTGTATATGTAACTTCCTTAAAAAAGATGGCAGCGTTTTGCAAGAGAATAATGCAAAAAGGTGATTTTCTTTTAACGTCGTCAAACAATTTTTATGACTTATTTGCGTCGGCATAACGTAATAATCTGATCATATCCGGTAAGAATCAAAAGCAAACACCCACGATGAGTGACTATTACATTTTTGTGTTATGGTGACACAAATAAGGGTTATATCCAGAAAATAGCAACAACTTTTGTGTTAAACACAAATAATCAATAATTAAGCAATTTAATCTGAACACTTAGATGATGTTTAGATTTGCGTTAGAATAAGTGTTATAGCGTTTCGAAAGCTAATAATTAGATAATAGTCGTAAAAAAAATGTTTCTGGAAATTTAGGTGGCGTTTGGTTCGCGGATTTCCTGGTATTTACATTCAAAACATGTGTTCGCAGATTTTAGTAATGATTTAAAATCTCAGGATTTCATAAATCCTAAACTTCTTTGTTTTTTTAAAAACCTAGCCTCCCCCCTAGGGTTTTAAATCCCAGTTACCTTGCATTTTTCAAATTAGCAAATTTATATTATAAGATAATGCAAATTCTTTGACAAAAACCTGGCAAATGCAAATGCTGCATAATGCAAATCCTTTGACAAAACGCAAATCCCAGTAAAAAAATTTGCGAACCAAACGCCCCAGTGTTTGACTTGGTTTCTTTTGTTTGATATCACCATTATCAAATAGTTTTAAAGTGTTTGAGTTTACATTTCAACTTGTAAAATTACCAAATAATGAATTGTTAGACAAATAATCTATATTTTTTAGCTTTTGAAAAAATCTGGTTGATCAATTCTAATAATCAATTATTAAACAATACAATCCAAACACTTAGAGGGCATTCGGTTTGCGGTTTCCTTGGGATTCACAGGTATTTGCATTTAGAAACATGTGTTTGGTTCACAGATTTCAGTATGAATTTAAAATCTCAGGATTTCTTAAATTCCTTCATTCTTTGTTATTTAAAAACTCAGTCTGCACTCTTGGATTTAAAATCCTAGTTACCTTGAATTGTTCGGATTAGCAAATTTTTTCTATAAGATCATGTAGATTTTTTGACAAAATCCTAACAAATGCAAATGCTGCATAATGCAAAGTCTTTGACAAATTGCAAATTCCACAGTAATAAATATGCGAACCAAAAAGCCACATTAATATGTCGAAAATGGAAGCAACTTTTTGTAACGCCCGCAAAATTTTGAGGTAAATTAATTAATTTCGAGTCATTTAATTTAACTATTAATTTGAGTTAGTAGGATATAAATTATCAAATTCCATGGTTGGTATTTAAAATGTTGATTTTTTTGTAGTTCAAGAATTAGGAAATAGAAATTATATTATATATATGTACAAATCCCATCATATTAATGTTTAAAAAAAATTATTATTAAATAAATTAACACATGCATGCATGCATGAAAGCATAACCATCATCATCATCATCCAACAATCTGCATATATTCCTATATACATGAAAACCCTAATAACATTTTAACACCTCAAGAACACACACACATTTCTGAAAATATTGAAGAAATTAGGCTGGATTTCAAGGATTGAGCAACAAGCATCATCACATTCAACACCATTTATTGAATCCTTGAGGTAACATCTATAAACCCAAAGAACCAAAAGGCCTTTGGCCTGGCGGTAAGAGTGGGGTGTCGTAAGCGAGAGGTCACGGGTTCGATCCCCGTCGGAGGCAAGTTGATATTCAGGTGGAATAAGTCAGTCTGGTGGTAAAGGAGTAGTTTAGGAGTAGGAGTAGGATAGTTTGCCGTTCAAAAAAAAATCTATAAACCCAAAGAGTATTTAAAATTTCGTATATATTATTTAGAGTAATAAAAGAATTCATACAAGGTTGTTTAACACAAATCTGTAATGAACAACCAACAAATATTGAATTAGGGGTGAGCAAAAACCGAACCGGAAAACCAAAAAACCGAAAAACCCGGAAAAACCAAACCGAAAAAACCGGAAAACCGGGAAACCGAAAAACCAAAAAAACCGAAACCGAAAAAACCGGAGTAAATGGTTTGGTTTCGGATTCCCTCTCAAAACCGAACCAAAAAAACCGAACCGAACCGGTTTTAAAATTAATTTAATTTTTATAAATATTTTATATATATTTATTGAGGTTATTTCTACTTCCACTCATATTTAATGTTACGTTCTACTCCTATATTAAAGGAAACATTTTTCAATTATATATATAATTGATATTTATGATGTTAAAATGCTAATTAATTGACATTATTAATAGTTATGCTTATTTTAATTATATGTGAAGTAGATAATGCTAATTAATTGGTATAAACATTATTATTATATTTTACATGATGAAATTACTTAAATTAATTCAAAGCCTAAGTTAGTAAATTTAATAAATTAGAGTATAAAACAACTAAATTAATATTTAATATCCAATTTTATCAATTCGAAGTATCAAACTAACACATATGTCGATTAAAAATACAAACATAAACAATTAATTTTTAGTGATTTATCAAATAGTGCTTAACTTTAGTAAAGAAAAATTCAATTTTAGTAAAAAAGTGTCTAAGATTTTTCGGATTTGAACCCAAAAACCAAACCGTTTTCGAAAAACCAAAAACAAAAAAACCCACGGGTGCAAACCGAAAAACCGGTAATCCAAACCGGAAAACCGAAAACCCGAAACCGGGAAAAACCGAAACCGAACGGTTTCTCCATTTCAAAAACCGGAATTTTCGGTTTGGGTTCGGTTTCGGCCAAAAACCGAACCGAACCGTCCCATGCTCACCCCTATATTGAATCATCATGTTCATTTTTTCTTAAAAAACTTGAAAAAAAGAGCATTAATAGAGATCTCATGAGATTTACATGTTGATTTGAAAACATACATAAAATGATTTAAATCAATAGAAAATGGAGTAGAATAATGGGTGTGGGTTGTGTGAGAATCGACAAGGCTGCCGGCGGCGGCGGTTGTTTGGGTCAGCAACAACTGAGCCGGCGACTCTGTTTTTCTCGTGTGATGTCTGTCCCTTTTTGGTTTCTGAGTTCCGTCGAAAGAGGTGAGAGGGAGAGAGTTGAGAGAGTAAGATGTGAGTGTGTGTTGGGTGGTGTGTGGCCGGCGACCGCACGGTGGCGGCGGCGCCGCTGTCTGCGAGCTCCCTCTCTGTTTTCGGGTTCCAACGAGTGAAGATAAGCTAAGAGTGGAGAGAATGAGGATTTTTTTTTTTTTTTGGTTTTGTTCTTTTGTGTTCGTCTGCGCCACAGAGAAGGAGAAAAGAAAGAAACAAGGTCCACTCCATCTTTTATTTATTTTAATTAATTCATTCATTAATTTTTATTTATTTCTTTCCTTCCTTTATTAATTGTAAACCGATTGGGTGTCAAAATTATATGTTAGGTTAAAGGTTTATATTATTGGGCTTTCTCATATTAAATGAGTTGTGTTTATTATTATTATTTTTTTAGTTCTTTTATATTTTTATTTGGGTTGAATTTTTGGGTTTGTTTTATATCTCTTTTAAATTATAATTGGGCTAGATCATATTTAATTGATTTGGGTAATCTATTAAGTTAGTGATATAGGTTAATTCTTTTGGACTATTTACTTATGTAAATTAAAAAGGGTTAGTTGCGTTTATTTATTTCATCATTTTGGGCCCAATTTAATTTATTAGTTGAGTAGTGAATTT
>JAANYP010007140.1:0-10476 GCA_020465985.1 Centrapalus pauciflorus
CCCCTTGCTTTTATCAAACGTCTTCAGATTCTATGCTAGTTATCTTTCTTGATAGTTACTTTATTTAGCTCCCGATAATCTATACACATGCGAAAGGTACCATCCTTCTTCTTAACAAAAAGAACCGGAGCACCCCAAGGAGAAGTACTCGGACGAATAAATCCTTTTTCCAATAATTCCTGCAACTGACTCATCATTTCCTTCATTTCATTCGGAGCAAGACGGTATGGAGCTTTCGCGATAGGAGCAGCACCCGGTACGAGGTCAATGTGGAATTCGATTTGGCGATCTGGTGGCAATCCAGAGATGTCATCCGGGAATACATCAGGGAAATCTCGAACTACAAGTACATCAGACACGGTCTTTTTAACTTCTTTAGCATCTACGGCATATGCTAAATAGGCGGAACAACCTTTGGTTAGGCACTTCCGGGCTTTCATTACAGAAATGAGACCTAATTCTCGAGTCTTTCTATCGTCATAAACATAACGTTCACTTCCTTCGGGGTTCTAATTCTAATTATCCTTTTGGCACAAAGGATTTCAGCATTGTTCGTCATGAGCCTGTCCATTCCTATAATAACATCGAATTCTCTAATCCACATCGGTATCAGGTCAAGGTCTGAGGAGAGGTCATCAATCACTAGCTTACAGGAACGAAAGATTCTATTTACAGTCACAAAACTCGAGCTCGCAGTTTCTATATCTAACGGTACAGGTAGCATTATTGGGGCAAAATCAAACAGTTTAGCAAACTTTTCAGACACATATGACAGATTAGAGTAGGCATTGAGTTAACAAGAAATGTACCCATGACGATATCAGCAGTCTCTTTTGCCTCATCGGCTGTCTTCTGGAAAGATCTTGGTTGATTCCTCGGAGCAGAAGAACCCTTAACTGATTGTCGGGGTGAAGATGCAGGCGGAGAAACAAATCGAGGTCGGGTACAGTCTCTAGCATGGTGCCCCAACGTAATACAGTTTCGGCAAGCCTTACTGCGCTTGGGACATTCCGATCGGTCGTGACCATTCTGACTACAGCAGTAGCACCTTACGAACACAGGATCACATTTTCCTTCATGAATCTGCTTGCAGCGAGGACAAGCAGACCTTGGCGTAGCGGTCACAACATAAGATTTAGCCTTCTTAAAAGACTGCTTATCTCCTTGCCTTAAACTTTCACTCTTCTTTTCCGTTTTCTCAGATTTTTCTTTCTTGCTAGACTTGGCAATAAAAAGACTCGCTCGCTCCGGATAGATTTCAAGTTCCCCTACATTAGCAACTTCAACTACTTCTATATCACTTCTCGGTCTGCCAGAATTCACAAACTTCCAAATTTCTCTATCCAGTCCATCAACAAAAAGATCCCGTCGCCGTTCATCAGAGGGCTCATGCCTAAGTTTCCTTTTTCGATCCTTCTTGGGCTTTGCTAACATCTCTTCCCTATACTTCAATTCTAACTCCCGTAACTTAAGTTCTCGCAACCTAAGTTCTTCTTCACGGTGCTTAAAGTCAATTTCACGCTGGATTTCTTCGTCAGTTTGCTCAACCGCTTTACCCTTAGTAAGCAAGTCCTTAATTTCCTTAAATCGGTCCTCAACCGACATATCAGTCTGCAGTCGATTCCTATCCATCATAAGCTGCATTTGCCTACGATTCTCCTCATTCAACTTATGAACGAGATCAATCAATTGAGCCTGCTGGGGAGTGTAACAGCCCGTAATTTATTAAATATAAATTACAACATCAGACTTTGGATAATAAAGCAATTTTATCCAAATATTAGTAATTAACTGAAAACATGAATCTTAAATAGTTAATTATATTAAGTTATAATTAATTATGAAAAGTTGCCCCAAAATTTGCTGAAATAATGTTGATAATTAAAATTCAGCTAAATGACAAATTAAAGACTAAAAATGACGAAACGGACTAAAATGAATAAAAATGGGACTAAAAGACAATTATAGCAAATCTAGAACTCCTTTGCTAATTAATTGCATCTGAAAAGCAAACCAGATTGTTAGGAATAAAAGTTGGTCAATTCCGGAAAATTCAGTAGAAAATCTGATTTTCCCTATTTCCCTATAAATAGGGTATTCCTCCTCATTTCCTTGGTTTGGAAAATCTAGAACTCTCTCCTTCTCTCTCTACACCTTCACCTTCTCTCTAGAATTTCTCCTAAACGAACCGTCGGATTCTCGTGATTTATACGTCAACGGATAGAGATCGTCAAGCTCTACAATATTCTGTCATTGCATGTTCGATTTGGTTCCGATTTGAGGTAAATTCGACCCTTTTTCTGTCTTTTGGTTCGGTTTAGAAAGAGCAAACTCGAGTTTGCTCAAATTCTATTCATTCGAAGCTGATTTCGAATCTGCCCCCCCCCCCCTCCTTAGACTCGAAGGTTGCTTCGAATCTGTTAATGACCTTCGAATCTGATGCTGTCCTTCGAGTCTAGTGTGTTGTCTCGAATCTGTGTATGGGTTCGAGTCTATATGCTTCGAATCTATATATATCTTCGAGTCTATGAGCTTCAAATTTGTCTTAGAATCTATTGCTTCGAATCTGATTCCTTAGTCTCGAATGGGGGTGTGTCTCGATTGTATGCTTCGAATCTATGTGTGTGTTTCAAAGTAATGAGAACTTCGAATCTAATGAACTAGATTCGAATTTAACTTGTTCGAATCTATCTCCTATAATTCAAATCTGGTTTTTGTTCCAAGCCTAAGATTAATTCCTAAATCAGATTAAGTTATTAAACAACCTATTGTAATTAAAAGTATAATATGATTATGATAAAACTCACAAATTCAAGTTGCACATCTATTTTATGCACAAATGAATTAACAGACATTGAATGAACTCTTAGAAATCGTATGTCATGATGCACCTAGCTAGTAATATGATTGGCTTTATTTCAAGGCCACACATATGTAATTAGATGAATCGTATTAATCTGATAAGAATAGACTCACCTTGGGACGATAGTAACTACCTCAGACTCGACAGCCAGAATTGACAATAACCTGAATATGTAACTAGGGATATATAGATTATGTCACAGACTTGACATTAATATGCCAGACTTGAAACTGAAATGCAGGAACCCGTCGATTTGACAGAGTAAACTGATCAGCTTAATTCGTTAAGCATTATCTGACTACGGACTACTGTGAGTGACAGATTTCATTAATTACATGCATATGTTTCGATACTTATTGGTGAATGTCATCGACTGTATGGAAACTTCCGTTTGTTGCTGCATGTTTTCTTTAATACTTTATTGTATCATAGAAGCGTACTTTTGACATTACTGAAGCTAGACACTTGAATTGCCTTGAATGCATGTTCACTTTACATTTTATGTAAATACTTATCCTGCTTACTGCTTACTTGACTGTTTATATAATTGCCGCTGCATACTGCATCATCCGATAGGACCGAATGTGAGATCTCCATTCACAGGAGGGAATTCTGCAGATTCCTTTCCTATATGACCTGTTTCCATACACTTCCCGTAGGGCTTCGGCCTTACATAGGGGAATACAAACTGGGTTGTCTCCTAACCTTTTTGCTGTCTCAGGACGTAGTGACTTGCCGGCAGGAGCTGATAGTATGGCATGTGTGTGGTAACTAATGGAACTCTGTTAACTCACTAAGCAATGTTAGCTTACTCTGTCATGACAACTCTTTTACAGGAAAAGTTGATAAAGGCAAGACCATAGCAGGTAGTTCGTCCCAGGCTAAGTGATTCTGGACATTTGATGAATAGCAGACTTTTGGACTTTTGCTGACGCCTATTTTTGAAAAGATGATGCGGTCTCGGGTAGCTTGTTCAGTCTTCCGCACTCTGATTGAAGATTTAGAAGCTAGTTAGACCACCATTTGTTTTTAATATATTTTTGTAATTAAGTATTCAGGCAGTTGGACCTGTGGTATCAAACAATTAGTAATATTTATTACTTAATGCAATGAAATATTATGACGTGTACTGTTTGTGGAAACTTGGATGTTACAAAGTTGGTATCAGAGCAGCAGCTTAATCATCGGATTGGCCACCCGATACTTAAACTACTGGTATGGTATGGACTATGTGACTCTGAATTCCCGAACAAGTCACCGAGGCCTAGGGTAACTTAATTAGTAAAGGACTACCCGCACAACTTGACCTAAGATAGGCAAATGATGACTGATAGGATGGGGGAGGGATTGACTGCTTGATACTGACTTGACTTTGACTTGACTTTGTGCCAGCCTGACTGATTGCCTTCATATCTATGAAATTTAGATGTGATTATCTGACATAGGAATTATGACTCGAATCGTGCTTATTTGAATTAGGAAATAATAGTTATTTCCTTTATATTTTCAGCCAATGGCTGATAAGAATCCAAATGTTGCTGGTACCTCGACTGTTGGTAAAGCTGCTGATGCTGCAGCTGATCAACACAAAGAATCTGTTCATGTAGAGGATTTAGGCACTGACCCTGAAAATACTGCTAATGAATCAAGCAGTACTGCCACGCTTGTGCCTCCCCAGCAGGCTCAATTATTTGATCTCATTCACAAGCTGAATGAGGATAATCGTAGGCAAATACAGCTTATGATGGATAGGAATCGACTGCAGACTGATATGTCGGTTGAGGACCGATTTAAGGAAATTAAGGACTTGCTGACTAAGGGTAAAGCGGTTGTGCAAACTGACGAAGAAATCCAGCGTGAAATTGACTTTAAGCGCCGTGAAGAAGAACTTAGGTTGCGAGAACTTAAGTTACGGGAGTTAGAATTGAAGTATAGGGAAGAGATGTTAGCGAAGCCCAAGAAGGATCGAAAAAGGAAACTTAGGCATGAGCCCTCTGAGGGACGACGAAGGGATCTTTTTGTGAATTCTGGCAGACCGAGAAGTGATATGGAAGTAGTTGAAGTTACTAAGGTAGGGGAACTTGAAATCTATCCGGAGCGAGCGAGTCTTTTTATTGCCAAGTCTAGCAAGAAAGAAAAATCCGAGAAATCGGAAAAGAAGAGTGAAAGTTTAAGGCAGGGAGATAAGCAGTCTTTTAAAATGGCTAAATCTTATGCTGTGACTGCTACGCCAAGGTCTGCTTGTCCTCGCTGCAAGCAGATTCATGAAGGAAAATGTGATCCTGAGTTCGTGAGGTGCTACTGTTGTAGGCAGAAAGGTCATGACAGGTCGGAATGTCCCAAGCGCAATGAGGCTTGCCGTAACTGCATCACGTTGGGGCACCATGCTAAAGACTGTACTCGGCCCCGATTTGTTCCTCCGCCTGCATTTTCACCCCGGCAATCATTCAAGGGTTCTTCTGCTCCGAGGAATCAACCAAGATCTTTCCAGATGACAGCCGATGAGGCAAAAGAGACTGCTGATGTCGTCATGGGTACATTTCTTGTTAACTCTATGCATGCTCTAATCTGTCATGTGTGTCTGAAAAGTTTGCTAAACTGTTTGATTTTGCCCCAATAATGCTACCTGTACCGTTAGATATAGAAACTGCGAGCTCGAGTTTTGTGACTATAAGTAGAATCTTTCGTTCCTGTAAGCTAGTGATTGATGACCTCTCCTCAGACTTTGACCTGATACCGATGTGGATTAGAGAATTCGATATTATTATAGGAATGGACAGGCTCATGACGAACAATGCTGAAATCCTTTGTGCCAAAAGGATAATTAGAATTAGAACCCCCGAAGGAAGTGAACGTTATGTTTATGACGATAGAAAGACTCGAGATTAGGTCTCATTTCTGTAATGAAAGCCCGAAGGTACCTAATCAAAGATTGACCTTCGATCTGGATATCATCAACTTAAGATATTTGAGTCTGACGTACCGAAGACTGCATTTCGTGCTCGTTACGGCCATTTTGAGTTTCTAACAATACCGTTCGGTCTCACCAATGCCCCGGCCGCAATTATGGACTTTACGAATAGAGTATGTAGGCCAATGCTGGACAAATCAGTGATAGTCTTCATTGATGACATCTTGATTTACTCCAAGTCTGAATCTGATCATGCAATGCATTTGCGAGAATTGCTAGAATTGTTACGAAAGGAGCGACTCTATGCAAAATTCTCCAAATGTGAATTCTGGTTGCGCCAGGTGAAATTTTTTTAGGACATATTGTCTCGGGTGAGGGAATAGCCGTGGATCCATCGAAGGTAGATGCGATTCAGAAGTGGGAAGCACCGAAAAACGTATCTGAAGATTGAAGTTTCTTGGGTTTAGCAGGCTATTACCGAAGATTTATCCGTGATTTCTCCAAGATTGCGGTGCCTTTAACCAGTCTGACGAAGAAAGAGGTTAAGTTGGAATGGAATGAATCTCAAGATCGAGCCTTTAAGACTTTGAAGCGTAAGCTAATTGAAGCACCGGTTTTGGCCTTACCTGAGGGTAATGATGATTTTGTAGTCTATAGTGATGCTTCTAAGATGGGATTAGGCTGTGTGTTGATGCAAAGGGATAAAAGTAATTGCCTACGCATCAAGGCAGCTAAAGGCGCATGAGAAGAATTATCCGACGCATGATTTAGAACTTGCAGCCGTGACCTTTGCATTGAAGATTTGGCGGCATTATCTGTATGGGACTAGATGCAAGTTATTTACAGATCACAAAAGTCTGAAGTATATATTTGACCAAAAAGAGCTGAATATGCGTCAAAGGCGATCTATGGAATTGATTAAAGACTATGACTGTGAGATCCTTTACCATCCAGGTAAAGCAAACATAGTAGCAGATGCCCTAAGCCGCAAAACCGGACCAGACCATTATACCCGATGTTATGCTTTGACTTCTGTTGTTTTGGAGTCTGCCTTGCCTGAGTCGATTATTGCCGCTCAAACCGAAGCCATTCGGGATGAGAACTTGAAATCTGAACGTATGGTTACATATGTGACCCAGCTGACCCTTGATAATCGTGGTCTTAGACGGTTCATGGATAGAATATGGGTTCCCAGACTAGGAGGTATTCGTGATCAAATTCTGTCGGAAGCTCATATGTCGAAATTTTCGGTACATCCTGGTTCTACTAAAATGTACCAAGATTTGAAAACGGATTATTGGTGGCCTGGAATGAAGAAGGATGTAGGACGATATGTAGAAAATTGCATGACTTGTTTACAAGTCAAATCGGAACATCAGAAGCCGTATGGGGAACTACAACCATTGTCAATCCCGGAATGGAAGTGGGACCACATAACCATGGACTTTGTGACGAAGCTGCCCAGGACAAAGCGGAATGACTCTATATGGGTAATAGTGGATCGACTTATTAAGTCAGCCCATTTCCTACCCATACGTGAAGATGAACGCCTCGAAAAGTTAGCTGAATTGTACGTAAAGGAAATCGTGACTAGACATGGTGTGCCATTGTCTATAGTATCGGACCGTGACAGCAGATTTACTTCTCGTTTTTGGAAGGCTTTTCAGAATGGACTAGGAACTGAACTTAAGATGAGCACCGCCTATCATTCTGAAACTGACGGGCAAAGTGAGAGGACAATTTTGACCTTAGAAGATATGTTACGTGCCTGTGTGATTGATCTCGGTGGAAGTTGGGATACTCACCTGCCGTTTGTGGAGTTTGCTTATAACAATAGTTATCACTCGACTATTGGAATGCCTCCATATCAGCTCTTGTACGGACGTCGATGCAGAACTCCAACCTGTTAGAGGGAAACAGGTGAACAGCCGATCTCTGGACCAGCGATTTTGCAAGAAGCCCATGACCAACTACAGTTGATTCGACAGCGGATTCAGACTTCTCAAGACAGACAAAAGAATTATAATGATAAAAGACGGAAACCAATCGTGTTTGAAGTTGGAGATAAAGTGTTGCTGAAGGTCTCGCCAAGAAAAGGAATAGTAAGGTTCGGCAAACGGGGGAAGTTGAGCCCTCGATTTGTGGGTCCTTTTGAAATTCTCGAGCGTGTAGGATTGCAGGCCTACAGATTGAAGTTGCCTGCCGAAATGACTGGGATTCATGATGTATTTCATGTGAGTAATCTTCGAAAGTGTTTAGCTGACGCTGAAGCTGTGATTCCTTGGAAAGACGTGCAAATTGATGAGCAGTTGCGATACGAAGAAGAGCCCGAGCGTATAATCGATCATAAGGTTTCGAAATTGCGCAGCAAGGAAATTCCAATGGTGTTAGTTCAATGGAAATACCATAAGGGATCTGCGCAAACTTGGGAACGAGAAGACGAGATTAGGCAAAAGTATCCGAAGTTATTCCTGTCTTAGTCGATTCCGAGGACGGAATCAATTTAACGGGGGAAGATTGTAACAGCCCGTAATTTATTAAATATAAATTACAACATCAGACTTTGGATAATAAAGCAATTTTATCCAAATATTAGTAATTAACTGAAAACATGAATCTTAAATAGTTAATTATATTAAGTTATAATTAATTATGAAAAGTTGCCCCAAAATTTGCTGAAATAATGTTGATAATTAAAATTCAGCTAAATGACAAATTAAAGACTAAAAATGACGAAACAGACTAAAATGAATAAAAAAAGGACTAAAAGACAATTATAGCAAATCTAGAACTCCTTTGCTATTAATTGCATCTGAAAAGCAAACCAGATTGTTAGGAATAAAAGTTGGTCAATTCCGGAAAATTCAGTAGAAAATCTGATTTTCCCTATTTCCCTATAAATAGGGTATTCCTCCTCATTTCCTTGGTTTGGAAAATCTAGAACTCTCTCCTTCTCTCTCTACACCTTCACCTTCTCTCTAGAATTTCTCCTAAACGAACCGTCGGATTCTCGTGATTTATTCGTCAACGGATAGAGATCGTCAAGCTCTACAATATTCTGTCATTGCATGTTCGATTTGGTTCCGATTTGAGGTAAATTCGACCCTTTTTTCTGTCTTTTGGTTCGGTTTAGAAAGAGCAAACTCGAGTTTGCTCAAATTCTATTCATTCGAAGCTGATTTGCTCTCGTTTAGGACTTGCTTTTGCTTGGAAATCATCTATAGTCGAAGGATATAGCTTGGACGAAGGTTAGTAACTATTTTTCCCTCATTTATGTTCATGTTTAGTAGCTAAAACCTGGAAAATCGTTGAACATGTAGAACAGATTCGAATATATACTGATTTCGAATCTGCCCCCCCCCCCCCTTAGACTCGAAGGTTGCTTCGAATCTGTTAATGACCTTCGAATCTGATGCTGTCCTTCGAGTCTAGTGTGTTGTCTCGAATCTGTGTATGGGTTCGAGTCTATATGCTTCGAATCTATATATATCTTCGAGTCTATGAGCTTCAAATCTGTCTTAGAATCTATTGCTTCGAATCTGATTCCTTAGTCTCGAATGTGGGTGTGTCTCGATTGTATGCTTCGAATCTATGTGTGTGTTTCAAAGTAATGAGAACTTCGAATCTAATGAACTAGATTCGAATTTAACTTGTTCGAATCTATCTCCTATAATTCAAATCTGGTTTTTGTTCCAAGCCTAAGATTAATTCCTAAATCAGATTAAGTTATTAAACAACCTATTGTAATTAAAAGTATAATATGATTATGATAAAACTCACAAATTCAAGTTGCACATCTATTTTATGCACAAATGAATTAACAGACATTGAATGAACTCTTAGAAATCGTATGTCATGATGCACCTAGCTAGTAATATGATTGGCTTTATTTCAAGGCCACACATATGTAATTAGATGAATCGTATTAATCTGATAAGAATAGACTCACCTTGGAACGATAGGAACTACCTCAGACTCGACAGCCAGAATTGACTATAACCTGAATATGTAACTAGGGTTATATAGATTATGTCACAGACTTGACATTAATATGCCAGACTTGAAACTGAAATGCAGGAACCCGTCGATTTGACAGAGTAAACTGATCAGCTTAATTCGTTAAGCATTATCTGACTACGGACTACTGTGAGTGACAGATTTCATTAATTACTTGCATATGTTTCGATACTTATTGGTGAATGTCATCGACTGTATGGAAACTTCCGTTTGTTGCTGCATGTTTCTTTAATACTTTATTGTATCATAGAAACGTATTTTTGACATTACTGAAGCTAGACACTTGAATTACCTTGAATGCATGTTCACTTTTACATTTTATGTAAACACTTATCATGCTTACTGCTTACTTGACTGTTTATATACTTGTCGCTGCATACTGCATTATCCGATAGGACCGAATGTGAGATCTCCATTCACAGGAGGGAATTCTGCAGATTCATTTCCTATATGACTTGTTTCCATACACTTCCCGTAGGGCTGCGGCCTTACATAGGGGAAAACAAACTGGGTTGTCTCCCAACCTTTTTGCTGTCTCAGGACGTAGTGACTTGCCGGCAGGAGCTGATAGTATGTTATATGTGTGGTAACTAATGGAACTCTGTTAACTCACTAAGCAATGTTAGCTTACTCTGTCATGACAACTCTTTTACAGGAAAAGTTGATAAAGGCAAGACCATAGCAG
>JAANYP010007141.1:0-51359 GCA_020465985.1 Centrapalus pauciflorus
TCCTTCTATGCCAAAGAGCAGACTCTTTTGATGATGCTTTGGATATTAAACAGCTTAAAGTATTTGATTTAGTCAAGAGAGCTGTGTCCAGGCAGTAAACATTGTCCTTTCTTGGTGTTCTAAGTAAAACAAGATTTTCAGGAATTTTGAAATCCTTTGAAAGAACAATGCACTCAGAATCTGTGAACAGAACAATGTTTTGTTTGTCACAGATTTGAGAGACACTCAATAAATTGTACTTCAGCTGTTCAACGTACAGAACATCATGGAATGTCATGTTGCCTGCATTAACAGTGCCTTTACCTGTAACTTTACCTCCTTTTGAGTTGCCTCCAAATGCAACAAAACCTCCATCAAAGCCTTTGAAATTTGACAAGCATTCAGAATTGCCTGTCATGTGCCTAGAGCATCCACTGTCCAGATGCCATCTTGTTCTATGAGGAGACCTGTGGTTGCCCTGCACAAATAACAGCTTAGTTAGTAGTGGAGTAAACCCAAACCAAATTGGCTTTGGGTTGGCCTTGTACATTGACATAACTAAAAACTGTTTTTGACTTCTTATATTTGGTGAGATCTACTGATGGAGTCTTTGGAGAGTATTTAGTGATAATATGAGGTATCCAACTATTTTGATCATCTTTTCTTTTGACAGTCTCAGATGATTCACTAGCAGCTCCAGTTTGATGCCCAGCAGCTTGAGCTGTGTTTGTAGTGCTAACAGTTTCAGTTTTTGCACTAACAGCATCAGATTTTGACTTAGCAGTCTGATCTTTTGCATTAGCAGTTTGAGCAACAGATTTGTCCTTGACACACCACATTTGTTTAAAACTTGATTTAGGCTTTGCCAAAACTTGTTTTTGATGTGTGGACTGTTTTTTATTAACTTTTGAGAATCTTTGATCAACTGTTTTCTTTGGAGCTGCTGTGGAAGGTTTCACTTTTGAGTGCTTTGCCTGATTAGGATTTGATTTTGTGTGATGCACAGTCTGTTTTGCAACAGCTGGTTTGTAAAAACAATCCTTGGCTAAGTGATTCTTCCTTCCACAGTGAAAGCATCTTTTGACAGTTTGAATTGGAACACCAGACTTTTCTGTCAATTTCTGGTTCTTGTTTTTCTGGTTTCCTCTTACCTGCTGTTGTTTAGGAAACTTTTGAACACCATGCTTTTGGCATGTGCAGATAGAAACAGTTTTACCTCTTTTAGTTCCTTTTGATGAAGATGCAGTGTTACAGTTAGAATGTACAGAAACTTGAGGAGTAGCATTGCATACACTCATCATCTCTTTTCCTTTCTTACTGGGGACTTGGACTTCTATCGGTGCACTCTTTGTGTCACAGTCTCTATTTTGACTCTTATCTTCTTTTAATTCAGGACTTTTATCAAGGATAGGATCTACAATAGTCATAGACTCATCTAGTGGTTCATTGACAAGTCTATCAGCAACCTCACTCATTGGGTGTATGTACTTGTTGTTGTATGGAGGAGGAGTAGCTCTGTATCCTATTCCTTCTTTGGTATTGACCTGAGATTTGACTCTATCTTTGTATTGAACTTCCATTAGGTGTTCTAGCTTTTGATTTGCTAACTTGAAGTTACCTAGATCTATGTTAACAGATTCCAGTTTCTCAATAGCCTCTAACACCTTCTGTTCAGTTTCTTCTACCTTTTTATTCAGAGATTCTATTTTCTTATTGAGTTCCTTTTTCTCCCATTCATGATAGTTTCTATCATACCCCATTTGAATCTCATTATCCTTATAATCATTGATCTGTTTTTCCAGATCTTCTATGGCTTGCATATATTCATATCTCCTTTCTTCCATCTTAGCTAGAGTTTTGCACATGCTCTCATTATGATCTCTGTACTTTTTAACCATATTTTTGCATGATTGAGAGCAGAGTTTAGAATTTACCTCATATGGTAGTTCAGTGGAGGAGACATTTGATGTTTCTGCCATAAGTGCTTGATTTTGAAATTCTTCCTCTGTCTGATCACTCCAGTCAAACACATTGTCTTCTTGAGAGACAAGTGCTGTTGATGAGGACGCTTGGATGGGCTGTGAAGTCCTTGATGGCTGTTGACCTTGAGATCTACATTCTCTGGCAAAGTGACCAAGCTTATGGCATTTATAGCATCCCACTTTTGATTTATCAAAAGATGGTTTGCCTTCTGTCTTGGCTTGAAAGTTGGCCCTACCAGTTCTTTTCAGAAATCTTTTGGCTCTCATGGTCAGCATTGCATGTTGCCACTTTAAATCCATCTCTTCAAGATCATCTGGATGAATTTGTTCCAAGTCTTCAACATTTAGAGCAAATAATCCATCATTGGCAACAAAAGCCTCATAGTGAGTTTCAGTAGAATTGCCATCACCACCTGAAAAAGAATCACAGTTATTAGATTTTTCAGAAGACAGAAGAGCAGTGTTGTGATTATAAGAAAAGGATTTCTTTTTAGCATCAATCTCAGTCTCAAACACTCTTAGACTGTTATACAGATCATCCAATTCTATCTCATCAAGAGTGTCTTTTGTTCTCCACTGTGCAGCATAGACTGTCCATTCTTCTCCAAGAGATCTGAGAAACTTTCTGTTGACTTCATCTTGATCCAGATTGACCTTTGCACTTTCCAGTTCACTTATCAGTTTGTTGAACCTGTCAAAGATTTGAGTGAGGTTTTCATTCTTGCCACCAGAAAAGTTTTCATACTGCTGTTTCAAGAGGTCTTTTTGATTTCTCTTGGTACTGGCATTACCAGCAAACCTCTTCTCTAAGGCATTCCAAAGAGAGTGAGCAGTATAAAACTTTTTGAACTGATGTTGATAAGCATTAGGAATGGCTATTTGTAATAGTGTGAGTGCTTTCACTTCATTCATTCTAGCCTTCCTTTCAAGTTCAGTTTTTGGAGGGGTTTTGACTGGTTTTCCCTCAGCATCAAGTTCTGGATCAACTACAGGAGGGAATTCAACAGCTTCCCATATGGCATAATCAATGAATTGAATATGCTGTTGAATCCTGAGTTTCCACATCTCAAACTCAGTGGGCTTGAGCATAGACTTTGAGTCCTTGCCCAGATCCACTGCTGCTATTTTCAAATTCCATTGTAAAGATTAAAAATTTGAAAGAAAGTTTTCGACTTTGAAAAACAAAGAACAACCTGTCTCTGATACCACTTGTCAGGATCTAAAACTAAATAACCAAGATTAACTGATTTGAAATTTATCAGAGTATAAATCAATAATCTTGCTTTGAATCAAAGTTTAATTAAGAAGTTTGCGGAATAACACTTAACTATTTTAACAAAAACTTTCAGAACCAATGAAACATAAAACATAAGAAGTAATCAAGACTGTTTGTATTGCTGAATTCAATGATTACAATCACCTCTAATCTGTTTTGATTAGACGAAGAACACAGACTGTTCTTAGGGTTTTACAACCTTAGAGGCTTGAGAAAACTTAATCAACAAAGCAATTACAGACTCAAAATATGTAGAAAACTTCTATATTCTTCTATACAATATTCTGTCTATTTATATTGCTTTTTGGACTTGTTTCCTTGAAGGACTGTGACTTCTCTGATAGTAGATATGCTGGAATCTTCGTGTAGATATCTTTCCTGAAAATCAGCACTTTCTGTTTATGAAACTGTTGAGCAGCTTGAATGTCTTGACAGCATGAACTGAGCAGCTTGAGTTGTTTTGCTCTGGCAGCTTGAACTTTTACACTGGCAGCTCGAGTTTCTTTAACTAGCAGCATGAACTTTGTATTTACATGAAAAATCTACTAACAGTCTGAGAAGTCTAACTAACAGCTTGAGCATACTTAAACTATTTTCGAACAGGATGCATAGCCTTTTAGAGTCCATTGAAGATTGCATTTATTAGGCTTTGGAACCTTAGGCGATGAAATTACCTTTGGTTTTTGACTTTTTGAGACTTTTTTGGCTTTTGCTTTGGTTTTGGGCCTCGGCAAAGGACAAGTCTCATTTTTCTTTGTGGCCGATGATGCAACATTCTTTATCTTCTTTTTGCGAATTCTTTTAGCAGGATATGGCACAAAAGCATTCATTTCAGGAACTTGACGTCTAAAACGAGTTGGACATAAATTAAACAATTCACCGAAAGAGTACTTTAAACAAATAGAAGAATTCGTTACATCGTTACACACATTGTTCTGAGATTACAGGCATCCTATCTCTAGAAACAAATTCACTTGGCATTACAGCCTTCTTCACAAAACGATGAGAGTCAGTATGCATGGAAGATTTAGACTTTACAGATTTTTCTTTTTGTTGGTGAGTGGGTTTCTTAAAAGACTTGGATTGAATCTGAGTCTTTTTAGAAACCTCAGCTTTAAAAGGTTTGAGCACTCACCTTTACAACTGATAGAAGAAGCTTCAGCTTTAGTCTTACCTTTGTTGGATGACAGAAATGGGATTTTGGTGGAATGAGAAACTGTTCGTTCTTTTAAAAAATCTTTCAATGTTTGGGAAACCATGTCAAATTTTTCTCTGTAGACAGTTAATTCTACAGATTGTTGAAAATTTTGATTTACCAAATTTTCCTCGCTCTTAAGAAGAGCTTCTTGAAAATCAAGTGCTTTCTTTTAAGATGACTTTAATTCCTTTTCTAAAACAGTAATTTGATGTTGAAGAACTTTTGTAGGAATATAAAGTCGCGGAATTGGTTTTACAGCTTCTGCTTTCATTTCGGCTTCTGAATAACTTGACAAGAAGTCTTCCTCTAAAGTGGGTACTCTAGAAGGATCACTCTCGTTAAGTTCTTCATATTAAAAAGATATTTCTTTTTGTTTATTTTCAACGTGTTTCTCATCCTCTTGGGTTTAAACTTCTTTTGAAGACTCAAAAAATAATGATTTAAGTCCATCTCCCACATAATTCATGTCATAAAATAAAGGTAAAACTCTCTGAGCCTTTTCCATATATTTAGGATTTTTAAAACCGATTCCTTGTTTAGAATGGTAAAACCTAGTTTCTTTGGGCTGATTCAAGTGAATAGTTTGTTAAGTTTGACCCCTTTTCAAAAAATGCATCGTCAAGGGTCTTTATTCGTGAGTACAAACTTATTCTATCTTCTTCTATCATTTTATATTTTTCTAAACTGTCTATATTTTCCATTCTTACTGCCTCTAACTGTTTTGAAAGTACAGATATTTCTTCTTTTAAAGAGAGTTTTTCATTAGATAACCTATCCATACAAGATTCTAGGTATATATTCCTATCATGAACATCTACCTTTTCGATTAACATCTGTTTTATCACATTATGATTAGTTAACCACTTCGATTGATATAATTCAAACAACTCTTTTAAGGTTTGGGCTAGATGTTCAGCCTGAACACACTTTTCAGTTTCAGCATTTAACCTAGCTTCTAAATCTAGTGTTAGGCACAAAAAGGCCTCAGTCAAACCTGCTGTACATCTGAGGGGGAGATATTTAATCAAACCTGTTGATGCACTTGAAGGTATAATTTAAGGCCTATTTATGCCTGATTGAAACCTGAAAAGTGATTTGCAATATCAGTCCAAAGTTGTTTACCATGTTGCATTCGTTGCAACAAAGGCAGTTTGTCCAAGCTGTTTTGCCTACTGAACAGGCTGGACAGAAACTGTCTGCACTGCTCTATTCTGTTGAGCAGCTTGGACAGTTTACAAGTGTTCTGTTCTTTGTGAACAGAGCCTGTTCTTTGTGAACAGGTTAAACACTTTATGGAAATGTTTCCAAATCCTCATGTATTGTTTTTTGCTACATGATCAGTTTACAAGTCGAAGACAAAGTGGAAAACAGAACTGCACAGCCTGCCCACGCTGTTCTGTTACATGAAGACAAACGGATATCTGAAAAGGGTGACAGACCTTTTCTTATATCAAAATGGTATTAGCAAAAGAAGAAAGATGCAAAGTTTACATTCTTCTTTTGGTTAAAGCCTTATGCAACAGTGACAAAAAGGAAAAGACAAAGATTCTGCCATGTGAAGACAAATATACTTTATCAGAACGTGCAGAAAGGTGTTTTGTCTTTTTGGAAAGACTTTCCACTATCTCATCTGTCCAATGAAGAAACTTCACTGAGATTCTCCTTTTGAGTATAAAAGGAAGCTTCTAAGGATTATGAAATATCAAGAGTGTGAAATCAGAACGTGCATTGAAGTGTGTTATTCCATGCATGCATGTCTGCTTATATAAAACAGTAGAGTGTGTCTAAGCTGTTCTTGTATAAGCTGTCCATCTGAGTCTTGTAAAAACAGTGAGTGCATCTAAGTGAGTGTAGTCATTGTAGCTAGTCTGAGAGTGTCTTAGATCAGCTGAACAATTGTTGTATGTGTCATCTCAGTTTGAACCTTTCCGCATTCAAGCTTGTTTGTAAATAACACTTGTTAATAATATACACAAACATTGAGAAAAAGATTGTTAAGTTTTACATAGCTGTATTCACCCCCCTTTACAGCTTAGAACAATACACTTGGGAAACCTTTTGGGACCTACAACTGTTATCAGAGCAGATAGAGTGTGTGTCAACTGTAGATGTCTTATTCTCCCTACTTTCCCATGGACAACAGTGCTGCAAATTCCTCATCCTACTATGACAATGGGTCAATGGCCAAATCCCCAAAGTTCAATCATCAGAACTTCTCTGGTTGGAAGTGATGAATGATGCTCTACTTAGAGAATCTGGATGTACAACTACCAGAGATAGTAATGAAAGGTCCCTATGTGCCAACCTCTGTTACTACCATAACTCCTGCTGTTGAAGGAGCTGCCCCAGAAATCAGAACCTTTGAGAAGGCCAAAGCTCAATTGTCTGATGAAGACAAAAGACTGGTTGCTCTGGATGCAAAAGCCATCAATAATCTGGTTATCTCTCTGCCTGTTGATGTGTTCAAACAGGTTGAGAAGATGAAGACTGCAAAGGAGATGTGGGATACTTTGTGTAACGTCTATGATGGACCCACAATCACATTGGACAACAGGATTAACAATCTTGTTAGACAGTATGAACTCTTCTTTGCAAAACCAAAGGAGACACTCACAGAAACTACACCAGGTTTACTTCTCTTGTTAATGCCTCAAAGCTGTTGGGATCACAAAGGACAGCCTGACTCTGGTGAACATGTTCTTGGACATCTTGCCTGAAGAGTGGAACTACTTTTCTACCATCTTGAGAAATTCAGGTACCATCAAAGGTATGGATCTTGAAAACTTATATGGATCCTTACTAATTGATGAGCAGTCAAGGCAGCAGAAGAGAAATGCCTTGGAAATGTCCAAGAGAGGTGCTTCCTTAGTGGCCAGCGTGAGACAACCTGTTGGGCAGGTATGTGATGTGTTCACACAACCTGACCAACAGGCTGATAATGAAAGAGAGGAAATGTCTGATGAGGAAGACAGTGCAGATCTTGCTGAGCTTGATGATGAGCAAATGATAGCAATGCTTGTCAAAAGGTTCAACAAGAAGAGGTTTGGAATAAATATGCTGCACGGGAACTCAAATGCTGTCAAGAAGAAGGCATTTGATAAATCTAAGGCTGAGTGCTTCAAATGTGGCAAAACTGGCCATATAGCTGCTGACTGTGTGTCAAAAGCTGTTGGACAGTCTTCCAAACCATACAAGACTAACATGGACGATGGCTATAGGGTTAAGTACCTTATGGCCATGGATAAGCTGAAAAAGTTGGAAAACTCAGTGTCTTCCAACAAGCAAATGGGACTGATGGCAGAGACATGTGACTGGGAGGAGTCTGATTCATCCTCAGATGAAAAAGACAACAACTGTCTGATGGCCAACACTGATGTCCCATTAACTAGCAACTTCAAACAGGACTTGGCTGAAGCTGAAGCCTTCAGCAGCGTAGAGAACGGGAACCCTACAATGATGTACAAGGTACAAAATTTTATGGCTTATAGTTCTGATGAAAAAGTAAAAATGTTTGAATATATGCTGGTTGACTTAAAATCTGCTATTGAGAAGCATAATGTTTTACTATCTGAAATCTCTAAGCTTAAAACTGATCTTGTAATAAAAATCCAGTAAACTGGACAGTTTCGATAAGTTGGAAACTGAGCTTGATGAATTAAAACACATCAACTCTATTTTACTGGAAGAAAAGAGAGAAACAGATGTAAAACATGCAAAGCTTCAAAAGATAGTTGACTCTTGGTGCCAATCTGCACAAAAAGTCAGCCATTGCATTAGTCAGCAGATCCCTGCACAAATCCAAGCCTATCTTGGAGGGGATCTTGACAAAGCAGCTTCTATTGTTGAGATAAATAATCTAAAAGATGACTTATCCACTATTGGTGAGCTTCCCAGTACTTTCATCCAGAAAGTTAATGGAAAGCTAGTTTCAACAAACAGGTTTGTCAGGCTTCAAAATACTGACAGCTTGTGTGAAAAAGGCCCAAAAGCTGATGATGGAATGTGTTCTCCATCAAATCAGCCTGCTAAGTGCTATGCTGATTCACACAAGCAAAAGAAAGGAAAACATGCTCAAATTGCAGCCGTGGAAACTAAACCTGTTGACAAAACAGGCTCTGAGTCCAAAGCTGATGGTAAGAGACATGTTAATCCTTTTGATGCTAAACATTTTGAAAATAAGTTTTCAAAAGGTAAGCAGTCTGCTTTCAACAAGGGTAAGTCTCATGTTGAAATCAAATCTGCTGTGGTTTCAAATACGTTTTCAAATCACAGTGGAAAACTGGTTATAAATGAAAATAAGTCTTTCAAAACCAGAAACAGTGATTATTTTGATAGGCAGCATCAATCACATCTCAGTAAGGGCAAAGGCAAAGCCATTGCTCAGCCTGAGAAATTTGGGAATAAGTTTCCCAAACCTGTGGAAGGTCAAAAACCAATCAAGCTTCCTGTTTTTGACATCTGTCCTCCCAAAAAGAGGAAAGAAGAAACATGCAAAGCTGTTGTGCCTTCCACCCAAGCTGTTGATTCATCAAAAATTGGTAATAAGTTTGCTAAACCTGCTGATAAAATCAACAGAAATAATTCAGAATGTGTTTCTGAAAGCTCTTCTTCCAAAAAGGCTAAAAAGGGAAAATGCTATAAATGTGGGAAGAAGACACACATGGCCAAACACTGTCCTAAAACTGAGGACATGAGGCTTGTTGACTTTGCTAGTTCCATCATTGCTAAAACAAGCAGTGTTGGAAGTAACTTAGTCAATGAGAGTGGTATCCAAACTGATACCATTCAAATAGCATATATCAGTGTGGATATTACTAGCCCATCAAAAAATGTTGATAAAGTAGGAGAACTCATCACAATGATGAGTTCCCCTAAATGTAACTAATGTTTTCTGTAAGGTCTACACACTACGGATCTATCTAGACGCAAGACCGTCAACGAGTTCGGAATCCTCGTTAACGGGTTGACGGAAACAACTCTCACACGCAACACGGAGACTATCAACAAGCAGTACGGACGAACACAAACGCACCTACTAGATGATTCTCTCCGAAAGAACACTCAATTAGCTGATAAACTCGAGATCGCCTATTTGCTTAATCCCTCACGAATTCTGCAAAGTCCCCTAATGATTCGAGTCTATCCCTAATTATAGAGGCTCATTCGAGTTTGCCATGGGCCAAACTCGAAACAGGCCGAAGGCCCATTCGAGTTTGTCCCCAGGACACTCTCGAATCTGCCTTATAGATTATATTCGAATCTGCCATAGATTCGAATCTATTTTACCAGTGAATTCGAATTTAATCTAAATTCGACTTTCACATATTTAACCTATATTTGAAACTTATGTTTTTAACTAATGTTTGATTTTATCTTTGATCTTTATGTTTGCACTTCCTGTAATTCATTACATCAAGTTCAACCATACAATCAATAACTATCAAACATATATAAACACTTATATCAAATACTCGTTAATATTCAATGCTTTGCAGTATTACTTAAACCAAAATGCTAATCCACTTAGACTGCTTTCGTCACACAGGATGTACCAACAAACTCCCCCTTGACGATAACTTCTAACAATTTTCACATTTGATTAAGAACTTTGTTTCTTTATTTAAACTGCTGCCAGCATACAAACCTTTCTCGATACACACTTTAACTACATTTTCATATTTCCTAGCCTCACTATCCATATGAGCGTCGCTTGAGATCCTATGAGCATGTAGCACTTTAGGTCATCTTTAGACAGGTTTACAAGGTGAAGGGGATCATAGACTCTAAGAATCACTTTTTCTTCGAAGTCCTCCATCACAGCTTCTCCTGTGTCACTTTCCACATACCACCAATTTAGATTCTTCATGACGTCCTGTGGCATTGGCTTGAGAGGAACCTTTCTCAGAATCTAACTGGTTTGTATTGTATTTTCATCCACGGACGACCAGTTAGAGGGTCAATTCGAGTATGGTCCATTACTCGTTTACCTACTCTTGGATTGAGCCGTTCGAACTTCCTAGACCTCCCTTCTTTTCTTATGATCTTTGCAATTATTTCAGCGTAAGGGTCGTTGCCAATGTTGATTAGCTCCTTCCATGCTAACGCTTTTATTTCAATCTTTGGCAAGGAGTTGAACACTTTCAGAGTTTTCCTGAGATACTGGAGACCATCTTTTCTTTTGATAATGAATAGCTGCAATTCCCGATCAAAGA
Source organism: Centrapalus pauciflorus (assembly GCA_020465985.1). Taxonomy (NCBI): domain Eukaryota; kingdom Viridiplantae; phylum Streptophyta; class Magnoliopsida; order Asterales; family Asteraceae; genus Centrapalus; species Centrapalus pauciflorus. The sequence continues at coordinate 10,648 of JAANYP010007141.1, forward strand.
ACCAGCTCAATATACTTCCTGATAGCTCTCCAGTACCCGTCACACGTATCTTCTTTTTCAGCTCCAACTCTCTTTTCTCTGCCCTAAACCATAGTTTTCTTTTCTCTTCATTGGTAAGTTCTCTGGCAGGTTCTTCACTTGCTGATTCAACATTTAAAGCAGCGTTTACCACTTCTATGTCAATCATATGATTTCCTTCCGTTATGTAAGTATCTGTGATGGGGTTTTGCTGAACAATGATCTCATTTGCTTCATCATCTTCATCAACACAAACTTCATCATCAGATTTCCAATCTGTTACGTCTTCCGGCACAAATTCTCCTTCTTCTAACTCATCCATATCGTCCTCAAAATCAAATCCAAAGTCAAAAGGGTCTTCATTGATATCCATTAGCGCTTCGATCATTTTGTGTATCTCCGACTCTGAGACTTTTGATGAACTGGCCTCTCCTCCTTCAGCTCCCGATTGACCTGACTCCCCCTGAACTTCAGCATCCTGAGCAGCAGAAAAATCTTCTGGCTCATTATGTCTTTGCGCGCTGGGATCATTGCCGTCATTATCTTCATCCTTATCTTCATCCCTGGGCGGCTCTTCTTGATCACGGCAGCTTGTCTCCCCCTAAGCCTTTAGATTTTGCAATAATTGCTCAATCAGGGAGCGCATCGATCGTATCTCAGCCGCTTGGTCAGCAACAAAGGTTTTCAGCTCCAAGTTTTCTTCCTGAACGTTGCCCACAACCTTCTTCAGCTCGACATTCTCGATATCTAGTTGGTCATTATGCTTTTGTATTTCGCTGAGAGCCGTTGTCATACCAAAGATTTGAATGTGTTGGAAGTCGACTCTGCTCTTCAGCTTAGAAAACCGTTGATTCTCCATGAAGGTGGATGAAGTGGATGGTATGGATTGTATGGGGGTTGGAATGATTGGAGATGGAATGTATGGTTCAACGGGTGGTGGTGGTGGTGGTATGGTAGATTGAGCGGGTGGATGTTGAGGTATTTTTGGCTGTGCAGCAGAAGCTGAGGTAGCTCCCTACATAAAGCGATGGCGTTTTGCCCTTTGCCTTGTTACCAATGGAGCAACTTCTTCCTCAAAATTAGAGTCATCAGACTCCCTTGATGCTCGTCGCCTTGTAGCTTCTTCAGTCACCACTAATCGCGATCCATATGTTCCTATCTGGATGGATGGTTCTTCAGTGACAGTCGCTGGAACTTCAACTTCTATCTCTTCCATATCTTCAGACTCAGAAGTTGAGATGGCTTCGCCTTCTGGCACTGATTGATACTCATCAATTTCCCAAAAAATGTCAACTTCTCCCCCGGAGGCTCTAACAATTCCCCAACTAACTCGACCGTAATTTCTTCATTTGCATTCGGATTCGCTGCCCAAATCTCTTCCAGTGTTTGCATTATTGGATCAGATACTGCAGGTGTACTTGAAGGTCCAACCTCTTGTGGCTCTTGAACTTGACTAGAAGAAGGCCTATCTGCCTGTATTTGACTCGCTGAAGGCCTTTGGCGTCTTCTCTGCTGCTGAGGCCTTTGTTGTTGTTGACGCTGTTGCTGTGGCTGTCACTGCTGAACTTCCACCGCCCCTGCCCAATTGGCATCTTCAGGGGCTACAAAGTTCGGATCGATTATAGCACCAAACAAAGGTCCCTCCACTAAGATAGCCAACCTTCCTCTATGAGCTGAACAATCAGCAAATATGCGTTTATCGATGACCGCAACACTTTGAATTTCATTTTGCGGTGGCAGATTTGGCAGGAAGTGCCTGGTGAGCATCATCACAAAGCGAGGGTAGAGCAGAAATCTTTGCTGCTCCGGAGCCGTCATCTGATGAATGAACTCTGAGAAGAACATCTCTGAAAAACTGAACTTCCGATTATTGATCAACGCTATCATCCCTGATTGGATCTTCGAAACTATATAATCAAATCCAGTTTTCTTTGCAGCGAAACAGACCATGAACACATGCGCGAGTTATCGCCATTGTCCAATTAGTCCACTCTTCATATATGATGTCTTAGTAACATCTAAACTATAGCCCATTCTTGCAAATGCAGCCTGCCTGATTGATAATTGGAAATCAATAGGCCCATCTTCTTGCTCCTGAGTGCCCAATTGAAGCACTTGACGAAGTATATCAGCTGAAAACACCAACGGATTACCAGCAATCCTTGTCCTAAGAACTGTCGGAGTGACAGTACAATCGACTTGCAAATGTTCGTAGAATTGTCGCATGTACGGAATGACAATCTGGATATTGTGTGACAGTGCATACGCGATTCTGGACTCAACTAAGAAATTCACCATCTGGCGGAAAGCCTGCGCTTCAGGGATAGCATGGTCAGGGGAAATGACCATATTATGCTTCGGAACAAATACTCTATCCGCCATATCTGCACAATATATCAAATAAAATATTAGAATTATTAAAAATGGATAAACTTGTTTAAATTCAAATTTGTTTTATTTTTAACTTGTATAAGGACAAAATCCAACACTTAAGAATTTCTACAAGTTTAATTAAGAATTAAATTAAATAATTCAAATATAATGACAAACTCGAAAATCAGATTCGAATGAACACATATTCGAGTTTGATGACTCATTCGAGTTTACTGACAAACTCGAAATTGGCCATGAACAGATTCGAATGAGTCGGCCACCATCATCACAAAAATCCATGATTTTAACCATGTTAGACTCAGAAAATCACATCTTTTAGTCCTACTAGGTTCTAATCAATGATATTTGCATTTAATTTGACTTTTTACCGGTTCAAAGTTTGTAATTTTGAAAAACAAGCTTTCTACCAATAAAACTTCAAAATCTAATGATTTTGGCCTAAATGGAGTATAATACTACTTAATTCTTGTACAATCCAGTTGGTTATACCTAGATCTACGGGTAGTATCGAACCCACACGGACATAAACTCGACAAATAGTTGATTTCTTGAGAACGGCAAGCTCGAGGTTAGATTCGAAATCGCCAGACAAACTCGATGGAATAAATTCGAAAACACGTGAAGTTAATGAACATCACTGTTGACCTATTTATACCAACAAGATTCGAGTTTAATGCCGGTTTCGAATCTACTGACAGATTCGAGCCCTGTCATATTCGAGTTTAGCTTAAACTCGAATTCACCCTGAAACTTTGAAAATTTCGAAAAGTTTTGAAATTAATTCAACTTTTTCAACCTTTTCGTGTAACGGAAAAACTATGCCAAACCTTTTACCCTAAGCACAAGATTTTCACGCAATGTTTATTTTATTCAACTATGAATGCACCCTCAGTAATTTTTGACCTTTTTCCTATGTAAATTAAAAATAAAATAAAATAAAATAAACTAAAATAAAAATAAGTAAGAGTAAAAATAAATTTTTTTTTTTTAAATTTTAACAAAAATTTAACTTAGACTTAAACTACATTCATTAAAATTCACAACCTATGCTAAACACTTAACACAATATTTTTGACGAGCATAGTCAAAGAAAGGTTCAATCAGATAGCGGTGTCAGATACTCACTTTCAGTACCTAAACTTTCACACTTAGGAATTTTTGATCCCTTTAATTGTTTGGCGTGCCATACCTTTCTAGCTGATTGTTGGTATTTACCCCTTTAAACATGCTACATTTCAGAATATCCCTTGGCATTTTCATTTATCATGAAATTATCTTACGTAACTCAGACATAGACATACTTTTATGATCAAGGCATACAGACAATGATTCTAACTTTTTGGTATTTGCAAACTTTCTTTAAAACACAAACATCAGACACAGGTCTGTATTTACATACAACAAAGTGTCTTAGTTTGACTTAAGGTTTATTTTTAAAGCTAGCAAGACAGCAGTGACAGGTCCGTACCGACGTACAACAAAGCAACTTATCTTGCTAACCCGAATCAAAACAGAGGCAACAGGTCTGTACTTACGTACAACAAAGTTACGTGTTTTTGACTCTCTATTTCTTATGATTTTGCTATGCTTTCCATTTTAAGATGTATTTGATGTTGCTATACATCCCCAGAAAGTTTGCATACCTCATTTAGACTCAAAGTTTGTATGTCTCGTAAATAAAAATTAAGACCGATTGGTCATACATCTAAGTTAGTGACACGTTTGACGTTTTCTTGAATATTTTTTAGCCTTGAGACTCCCCATATGTATTATGCCTACCAACACAACAAACTAAAATAAAGTATAACTCTTAGAATTTTAGGTGCATTATGTGTGAAAGCCTAAACACTTAGAGTTTGTAACGACTGTGCTAATTTTCGTCACTTAGAAGCTATGCATCTAAGACTTAACTCTTTTTCTGATATTCTCTTTTTTTGAATTTTTTTTATGGTTTTCTCTCTTTTTTCTTTTGTTTTTCATAAGAAATAGCAAGAAAGTAAAATAACCTATTAACTTACTAAAAGTACAAACTATCCTAATTTAGCAAACTTACTATAAAAAGAAAGAAAGACTACAGCTATAAAAGGCAATAAAACATCTACTAAGGTCAATTTACTCTGGGTTGCGCATTCCATTTAGTTGAATCAAATATTCAAACCGTGACTTATCAAAAGCTTTGGTAAATAAATCAGCATTATTATCGTCCGTTGCCACTATTACCAATTTGATTAAGTTCTTTTCAGCACAATCACGAATAAAATGATGCCTTATGTCTATGTGCTTTGTTTTACTGTGTTTAACTGGATTATTTGTTATAGCAATTGTAGATTGGTTATCTATCCTAATGGGAGTTTGAGTGTAAGCCAAACCGTAATCCCGCAATTGTTGTTGTATCCACAGAACCTGTGAGCAGCAACTACCAGCAGCAACATACTCGGCCTCGCACGTTGCCACAGCTACCGACGTCTGTTTCTTGCATTGCCAGGAAACCAGTCTCCCTCCTAGGAATTGACAACCTCCAGTTGTTGACTTGCGCGTCAAGCTGCATTCTCCGTAGTCAGAATCCGTGAACGCCTCCAACTCTAGATCTCCCTCCGCGTGATACCAAAGTCCCAGCTTCGGTTTCGACTTGAGGTATCGTAGAATCCGCTTCACAGCTTTCATGTGCATCTCCTTCGGATTAGCTTGAAACCTAGCACAAATACACACAGCAAACATGATGTCAGGTCTTGAAGCAGTTAAATACATAAGTGATCCAATCATGGCCCGATATAATGTCGGATCCACATCGGTATCACTTTCAGTACCCGTTCCGAGATTGTGATTCACTTGAATCGGTGTGCTGAAATGGGCTGTTAGTTTCGTCGCTTCCATCCCGAAGCGTTCTAATATGTCGTCGACATACTTCGTCTGATGGATAAACATTCCTTCCTTCTTCTGGTCAACTTGCAATTCCAAAAAGAAATTCAACTCACCCATTGCACTCATCTCGAATTTCGACTTCATCACCTTCTCAAAATCCTTGCACATTTGTTCGTCTGATGATCCAAAGATGATATCATCGACGTACACTTGTACCAAGATGAAGTGTTCTCCCTTTCTCTTAACGAACAACATACTATCTATCCTACCTCTTTCAAACCCATTCTCTAACAGATGGTTGGATAAAGTGTCGTACCACGCCCTTGGTGCTTGATGCAATCCATACAGAGCTTTATCTAATCGATATAATCTGTCTGGATATTTTGGATCTGTAAATCCGGTCGGCTGTTCTACATATACCAGTTCCTTCACTTTCCCATAGAGGAAAGCACTCTTAACATCTAGTTGATATACCTTAAAGCCCTTGAAGGAAGCAAAAGGCAGAAACAACCGAATGGCTTCCAGCCTTGCTACTGGCACAAGCACCTCATTGTAATCGATTCCCTCCTCTTGGTTGAAACCCTTTACAACTAACCTAGCCTTGTTGCGAGTGACTATACCCCGATCGTCTCTTTTGCACTTAAAAACTCATTTGGTTCCTATTGCTATTTCCCCTCGAGGTAATGGAACTAACTCCCACACTTCTAGTTTCCTAAACTGAGAGAGTTCTTCTTGCATCGCTTCAACCCAGGAGTTATCTTTTAGTGCCATTTGCACATTTTTCGGCTCTACTTGCGAGATGAAACAAGAATAGAGGCAGGTATGATAGGCCTCGGAGTCATTTATCATCGACAACAACACATTGTTGTTACTTAAACTACTCCTAGTCCTCACACCCTCATTAGGATTTCCTATGATGCTTTCTATAGGATGGTTCTTGTTGATCCTAGATGTCTCTATCTCGTCAACTCTCAGATTATCTCCTAAGTTAGATCCTATTTCACCTAATGGGGGAACATCCTCAGATTCTACATTTTCCACCTCGTGGACAGTTTCCTTAGAGTTGGAATTTGTTGTCTGAGTTTGATTCTCAGTTGAAGGTGCTTCTGGATCAGTGACTTCTGGAGATCCATCTTCAGTTGTAGTAGGCTCAGATGTGGATTGAAATGTAGTCCTCGGAAAGGTATGACCTTCGTCATTCAGATTCAACGTCGCCATGTCCTTTTCGATCGTACCTGCATTATCATCCAAAGGAATGTTAAATGACTCAAACAATTTATCATAGTCAAATATCCATTCCGGACCTGTTTGGGGTTCATGTGTATAACTTGTGACTTCAATGTTATACACAATCTCTACTGTACCATTCGTTTTGTTAAAAACCCATTTGTTTGGTGAGTTCGGCACACAACCTAGGAAGTATCCTTCGTCAGCCTTTTTACCAAACTTAGGTTGATGTTTTGTTCGTAATAAAGTACATGGTAACCCAAACGGTTCGAAGCCAGTTAAATTAGGTGGCCGTTTATTCAAAATTTCATAACAGGTTTTGTTCAAAGATTTGACAGTTAGGACCCGGTTTAAAATATGACATACGGTATTCACTGCCTCCCCCCAAAACATGATAGGCAATAAACACCAATTACAGTGTTTTTAAATTCTGTTCCATTATCACTACGAAGCCTTTTAACCTGTGTTCCAAAGGAATTCTCCACTTGGTCTAAGAACCCGATGAGCTTGGAAGCCGTCTCGTCCTTTGTACCTAGAAAGAAAACCCAAGAAAATCGTGAGTAATCGTCAGTGATAACTAAACAGTACCAACTACCTCCTATACTCCTTTTGTTGATTGGTCCGAAGAGATCCATATGCAACAAATCGAATGTAGAGGTTATGGAGTTCTGAGTCTTGGACTTGTGTGCCTTCTTATGTTGTTTCCCCTTCTTGCATGGTAGACACTTGTCCTCGAACTGAAAACTCTTCATAGGCACACCTTGCACCAGTCCATTTTTCGTTATATAGTTCATTTTTCTTAGGTGCAAGTGTGCCATGCGTCTGTGCCACAACACTGATTTAGTCTCCGAAGCTTTAGACGATAAGCAGATCGGACCCATCGAAGATTCCGGCTTGTTCATATCGAGCATGTACAAGTCATTCTTCCATGGTGCCCGCATTAATATCCAATCTTCAGGAATCTTGAACCCCGGTTTTAGCACCAATGCTTCAGTGTCAGTGAACAACACTGAATTCTTCTTGTCACAGATTTGAGATACACTAATGAGATTGTGAACCAGTTTATCAATGTGATAAATTTGATCCAACTTGATCGTCCCATTAGTGACCATTCCAGTACCCATGATGTTTCCTCCCTTGTTTCCCGCGAATGATACAAATCCCCGATTCCCACCCTTGAAGTCTGTAAGGAGACTTCTTTCCCCTGTCATGTGCCTGGAGCATCCACTATCGACAAACCATTTGTTGTTTGGACCTGTGGTTATCTCCTGCACAAGAAAGAAAATAGGTTAGTTATCACGGGGAACCCAAGCCATAACTGACTTGGTTATACCATTCTCGTCCACATACTTAAACTCTTTCAAATACCCATCTCGCCTTTCAGGTGACTTGGGTCATTGAACAGGAGTTTGTTGTGGTGCCGAGTGATGTAAATTCAATCTTTGCCTTTGAGTAGGCATTTGTTCTGGACCTCTTGAATAATTCTGATTATATTGCATTTCAGATTAAGATCCGTGAGCTCTAACTGGTGTGTGATGCCTAACAGGAGTATGTGACCTAACTGGATTGTATGCTCTGCTAGGTGTTGTGCTCCTATATTGTTGTTGAGGACCAGACCAAGATTGATTAACGACTCGATTTGGTGAATTAGTCCTAATCACTTCTTTTGGTCCACCTTTTACCGGTATTTGTTTCACAACTTGTTTTGGTGTAGCCTGCACAGTTTTCTTGGTACTCTGAGAACTACTAGTGCTCGCCACACTTGTTGAAGGCTTAGTTTGTGTTGGCTTCCCTGTCTTAGGTGTAACGTCAATTTTCCTAAGCGGACAGTTAGAAGCAACATGCCCCTTTTCATGACATCTAAAGCAATACATCTTGTCAATGGACTTCTTGTGTGTGCCCTTAGGCTTAAGTGTCTCACTAGTGTCTTGGTCTTTTTGAGCATCTATTGTGACTCGTTCATCATCCTGATCATTAAAATCAATTTTATGTTTTCCTACAGGTGTTTCACTGGAGGAGGACACGAATTTGACTTTCTTAATTTTGACAGTAGTATTAGTCACCTTAGATGTATTTTCTTTTATAGGCTCAGACACTGGTGCAGGTATTTCCTCTAAGTCTATTGATTTCTCAGTTTTATCCTGAGGTTGAGGCACATAGTTTGCATTAAAAGGTGGAGGAATCTCATGAAATCCTAGACCTACAGGCTTTTTAGATTGGCGTTGAGCATCTAAAACTTTCCCTAGGTTCAGACTTGAGTTCCTAAACTTTTCTAGCTTACTATTAGCCTCAGCTACCTTCACCTTAGTTGCAGCTAGCTCTACTTCTTTGGTCTTAAGATCTTTGGTCAAGGCCTCTACATGCTCATACATTAGTTCTAATCTAACACACTGCTCATTCAGCTTGTCTTTTAGAACTATGACATCTTGTGCATCAGCTTTAAGCTTGTCCCTAAGATCTTGCTTAATGTCATTCAGGCTAGCATTATCAGATTTTAATGATTGATTTTGAGCAGATATATTTTTATGTGATTCTAATACTAGATTCAACCTGTCGTTAGAAGTAACACATAAAACACATAATTCTTGGAAAAGAGAGTAATTCAGACTTACCTTTGTGTGATCTGATTCGACGTTGGCCATTTTAGCGGCAAACTCCAGAAGCGTCTGATCATTCGACTTCTCCACCCACATCGGACTGCTTTCTTGTTGACTGTTGTCCCTTGTGTTCTGCTCATCCCCTTCACATCCACTCACAGTGACTTCATCCATAAAGGCTCTAGCGTTAGATTACGGATGTGAGCTCCAGTCGTAAGTACCATCTAGCTGTCTGTCTGATGTGACATTCGATAACAGACCAGCTATGTTGGCTTGACTGGAAGTAGAACTCGGAAGATATCTCTGTTGAGACTGGTTATGAAACTGTCCATGAGACTGATTCTGACCTTGGTAAGTATCTACCTTCGGTCTCTGACACTCTCTGGCAAAGTGTCCCAAGCCTTGACAGTTATAGCATTTGACCTTGGACTTATCAAAGCCAATCCCCTTATTATTCATGTTCAGATTTCTTCCAGTGCGCTTGATGAATCGCTTAACCCGTTGGGTTACCGTGGCCAATTGCCATTTGAGATCCATCTCCTCAAGGTCGTCAGGGTCTACCTGATCGTAATCTTCATCCCAGAGTGCAGGATCGTTTATTTTCCCTTGAACGCAGTTCCCATATGCGGCCACAAATGACGGCAAAAAATTCAAATGTTCTTCGGCCGATTTAGCGCTCATGGGCATCTTAGAGTAGCCCTGCGATGTTGATGCCGGTGTTGCCTGAGGTTGCTGTTCTTCCGGTCTCCCAAACCCTATGAACGCTCTATTCTGCGCACGACGTTTCTCCGGTGAAGAACGCTGTAGCAGTCTTCATATCAGCTGCCGCTGAAGGTTTTGATTTTCCAAAATACATGGCTGGATTTTGGACTTGTTCATAATATGTTTCGGCCTTCAGTAGCTCGAAATGATAAGCCCTCAGCATTCCCACTACATCCTCCAACGATTGAGTATAATACTTATCCTCATCAAGCTTAATCACAGCCACGTACATCGCCCATTTGGCTGGTAAGGCATCAAGAAGCTTATTGTTCTTTTCTGTATCACTATACTCAATGCCATGACTCTCAAGCTCTGTCAGTAGATGATAAAAGCGGGTGATGGTGTCGTCCAACTTTTCATCCTTTAAAGCCTTGAAAATCGCAAGTTGCTGTTTCAACAACTCCATACGCTTCCTCCGAACCCTCGGATTACCCTCACACCTCTTTTCCAGCGTCTCCCAAAGCTCCTTAGATGTCTTTTGATTGCGGAATGTGTGTAGTATGTCCTGAGGCAATGCCATTCAAATAATCGAGAATGCTCGGTTCTCGGCATCATATAGTTTCTTATCATCCTCCTTCATCATTTGATATGATAAGACTCTTTGACGACCTTCAACTTCTGTTGTAGATGGGATGTATCCTTCGTCGATACATATCCACATTCGCATGTCGTTGAAACGCACAAAATCAGCAAATCGATCTTTCCACCAATAATAGTCTTCAAGTTTCATCAGCTTAGGCGGAGTATTAGCCTTCCCGACCTCATGATCCATCTCTAGAAACCTTTGCAAATTTGTCATTGTTTCAAAAGTAATTGAATTTTAACTTAATAAATTTAATTCGAAATTAATTTAAGTTAATTCTTTCGAATTTAGATAAATTCGAATATGATTAAGTTTAAACTTATTTGGGATTAAATTCGATATAACTTCTGAATTTCAATTAAATTCGAAATAGGTGACAGATTCGAAAATCTCAAAGTCGAAGGTCCAAGCAAACTCGAAACAGTCAAAGTCGAACCCCAAAAAACTCGAAGCTCCTATTCGACTCTATCCCAAACTCGAATCAAACTCGAACACCTTAAACCCGAAACACTCGAAAGCAAACTCGAAAGGAGCGGATATTTGGTTAGACTCGAAACTAAGCAAAACCCTAATTCCTCCTAACAGATTCGAGCGCCGCAAACTCGAAAAACGGCTAATACCTCGATTTTTTTTAACGTTTTGCAGATTAAATCAATATTTTTAAAAAGAAAAATATTGATTTCGATCAAAAAGGTGAAAAACAACAAAGTATTTCCCGGATCCCAAGTTGTTAAGCTCGAAAAACACCAAAACTTGAGAGAATAACCGTCCAAAAGCGTCAAGAAACCTAGGATGAACACTAAGAACACCCCTTAGGCTCTGATACCACTTGTAAGGTCTACACACTACGGATCTATCTAGACGTGAGACCGTCAACGAGTGCGGAATCCTCGTTAACGGGTTGACGAAAACAACTCTCACACGGAACACAAAGACTATCAACAAGCTGTACGGACGAACACGAACGCACCTACTAGATGATTCTCTCCGAAAGAACACTCAATTAGCTGATAAACTCGAGATCGCCTATTTGCTTAATCCCTCACGAATTCTGCAAAAGTCCCCTAATGATTCGAGTCTATCCCTAATTATAGATGCTCATTCGAGTTTGTCATGGGCCAAACTCGAAACAGGCCCAAGGCCTATTCGAGTTTGTCCCAGGACACTCTCGAATCTGCCTTATAGATTATATTCGAATCTGCCATAGATTCGAATCTAATTTACCAGTGAATTCGAATTTAATCTAAATTCGACTTTCACATATTTAACCTATATTTGAAACTTATGTTTTTAACTTATGTTTGATTTTATCTTTGATCTTTATGTTTGAACTTCCTGTAATTCATTACATCAAGTTCAACCATACAATCAATAACTATCAAACATATATAAACACTTATATCAAATACTCGTTAATATTCAATGCTTTGCAGTATTACTTAAACCAAAATGCTAATCCACTTAAACTGCTATCGTCACACAGGATGTACCAACATTTTCCTATGACACTCTGCTAGACAAACAACCATCCCAGGTTTGGTACTTGGACAGTGGCTGCTCAGGACCATTGATAGGTTGCAAGGACCTGCTGAGTGATCTCAGACCTGAAAAAGGGCCAAAAGTCACCTTTGGTAACAACGTACAGGGATTCACTTAGCGATATTGAACTCTTAAAGCTGGTGCTGCAGTGTTCAAAAGAGTAGCCTATGTGGTTGGGCTAAAACATAACCTTGTTAGCATAAGTCAAATGTGCGATGCTGGCTACAAGGTTAACTTTGATGAGCACTTGGGTTACATATTGGATCCCCAAGGCAAAGTTGTGTTGTGTGCTCAACGAAAGAAAGGTGTATATGTTGTGCACATAAAATCTGCCGATCCCACAACTGAAACCTGCTTTCTCACAAGAACCAATGCAGACCTAAACTGGTTATGGCACAAAAGGCTATCACACCTGAACTTCAAGAATATCAACAAAGTCTGTAAGAAAGAGTTGGTAACAGGTTTGCCTTCTATGACCTTTGTTAAGGATAGACTCTGCACAGCTTGTGAGAAAGGCAAGCAGAGGAAATCATCTTTTAAATCAAAGCATAAATTTTCTATTGATACTCCTCTCTTCTTAATCCACATGGACTTGTTTGGACCAGTTAATGTCCCAAGTCTAGGAGGAAGAAGATACACTCTGGTAATGGTTGATGAGTTCTCAAGGTTTACATGGGTAATCTTCTTGAAGAGCAAAGGAGAGGCTGCTAGAGAAATTATTGGATTTGTCAAAAAGATGGAAATGTTGAACTCTGCTCAAGTGAAGCAGCTTAGAAGTGATCATGGTACTAAGTAAAGAAACAGTACTCTTGAGGACTTCTGTGAAGAAAAAGGGATCTCAGAAAACTTTTCAGCAGTTAGAACTCCACAACAAAATGGAGTTGTTGAAAGGAGAAATAGAACCCTTATTGAAGCTGCTAGAACCATGTTGTGTGCATCTGGTTTACCTTCATCATTCTGGGCTGAAGCTGTTAACACTGCCAGCTTCACCCAAAACAGATCCTTAGTGGTGAAAAGATTCAGCAAGACTTCCTATGAGCTGCTCAAAGGGAGGAGGCCAAATATTAGCTACTTCCATGTGTTTTGATGTCCCTGCTTCGTTCTGAATCAAAGGGATCAACAGGCAAAGTTTGAATCCAAAGCTAATGAAGGTGTGTTTGTTGGATACTCTGCTAACTCCAAAGCCTACAGAGTGTACAACAACAAAAGAAAGGTGATAGATGAATCTATCAATGTCACCTTTGAAGAGTCCAAGAATGCCTCCACCAAAGCTGATCCTGAATCAGTTTCAGGAGAATTCAACTTTGATGATCTCATGCATTCAAACAGTGAAGAGGAATCAAAAGCTTCCACTACACCCAGAGTGGAACCTGCTAACCATGATGGGCATGATGGTGATTGTGTTTATACACCTTGTGTGAATAAGTGTATTGACTTAATAACAACTTCATGTCCTGAACCAATCAATGCTGATCTTCCTGGATCCTCGGCTGATATGTTCAACAATGGAGAGTCATGCTCAACAAGTGAACAGTCTCAAGATATCAGTGTGTCTGAAAATCTTGAGAGCTGTTCAACAGGACCTGTTGTAGATGCAAACAACTCAGGAGAATCCTCATTGAGAAATGATCCTAAGTGGATCAGGTGTCACCCCAATGATCAAATAATTGGTGACATCAACAAAGGGGTACAAACAAGATGGGACAGCTTAGGGAACTTTGGTATGTTCTCTAGCTTTGTGTCCCTAATGGAGCCAAAAAAAGTGGATGAAGCACTTAATGATGCCAATTGGATCACTGCCATGCAAGAAGAACTCAATCAGTTTGAGAGAAACAAGGTATGGAAACTAAAACCTGCTCCTAAAGGTAAAACTATAATTGGCACCAAATGGGTTTACAGGAACTAGATGGATAAGCAAGGTCATGTCATTAGAAATAAGGCAAGACTAGTTGCTCAGGGATACAGACAGGAGGAAGGCATTGACTACGATGAAACATTTGCTCCTGTGGCCAGGCTAGAGGCAATTCGTCTGTTTCTAGCCTACGCTGCTCATAAGAGCATGAAGGTATTTCAGATGGGTGTGAAGAGTGCATTTTTGAATGGAAAGCTGCAAGAGGAAGTTTATGTCAAGCAGCCTCTAGGTTTTGAAAATGAACATCATCCAGGTTTTGTCTAAAAGTTGGACAAAGCCCTCTATGGTCTAAAACAAGCCCCTAGAGCCTGGTATGACACTCTTACTGATTTCCTTATGAGCAGTGGGTATTCTAGAGGTAAAGTGGACACCACACTGTTCATAAAGAATGTGAAGTCTGATATTATGCTTGTTCAAATTTATGTGGATGACATAATATTTGGTTCTACTAATGAACAATTATGCAAGAACTTTTCATTACTCATGAAATCCAAATATGAAATAAGAATGATGGGAGAACTTACTTTCTTTTTAGGATTACAGGTTAAACAAACTCAGTTTCTACTTCTACTGCTGAAGCTGAGTACATTGCTGCTGGAAGCTGCTGTGGGCAGATTCTGTGGATGCAGCATCAGCTTGAAGACTATGGACTTGTATATAGGAAAACTCTTATTCTGTGTGATAATACAAGTGCCATAGCTATCTCCAACAATCCAGTGCTTCACTCCAGAACAAAGCATATAGAGGTCAGACATCACTTCATCAGGAATCACATTCAGAAAGGTAACGTGGAGGTAAGTTTTATTTCCACAGATGAACAGCTTGCAGACATTTTCACCAAACCTCTTGATGAAAACAGATTTAACTATTTGGTAAGCAAGTTGGGCATGTTAAACAAAAGTGACGTGTCCAAAATGTTTGACAAAAAAAGTTTGAAGAAACAGCTTGAAGAGTGAACAACTTGAGCATAAATCAGGTTTGACAAAAAAAGTTTATATGTCAAGCCTGGTCTGATGATCAAACCTTCACCCTGCTGTTGAACACTGTCTTGTGACCTGATCAGCTATTGAACACAACCTGTTCTTACCTAGCTGAACAGGTTGAAGAAACAGCTTGAAGAGTGAACAGTTTGTGATGACCCTACTCATCACAGGTTTGACCATCAGCTTAGACCATCAGTTTTAATTACCTTTCTTCACAATTAAGTTACTTAATTTTTGTTTTTATTTAACTTAATTACTGCGGATAATGTGTGTTTACGTGTGTTAGTGAATAAAAAGGGCTCAAGTGGTCTGACAAACGGTCTGACATGGACAACCGTTCCATTTTCCGTTAACGACCATTTCAAATCAACCGCCCAAATGTTTCTCTCTCATACCCACTCACATTCAAATCCTATAAATACCCCCTACTGTTTCATCTTCGTCTTCCTCACTACGTCCATAACTTCCTAAAAACCCTAAAACTTCGACTAAGTGTCATGTGCTTCTATCACTCTCACTACTTCCCAAATGGCTCACCGTAACAACCCCTTTCTACCAGTGTTTGTTGGTGCTGATGTTCAAAAACATGCATCAGTCACCACAATGCTTACCCTGAAACCTACTAACTACCTTGCAAACCTAACCATCCCCAAAAACAATGTGGGGAAAGGCTACGATGAAATGGTGGAGTTTCTGAAAGTTCATCGGTTGAACTATGCCATGACTGCCTCTCCTGGTGTCCAGTACTAGGAGATGGTATATGAGTTCTGGTACACCTGTGCCTACAACCCAGATACCATAGTCATCAAGGGCACCATACTCAATGGGACTCAGACCATTGCAATCACCACTCGTCTGATCAGGGAAGCTCTTCGACTCCCTGTGGCTGAAACATATGATCAGCCACAGCCTAAAGATGAACAGATGAAGAATCCGCTACACTTCTGTGGTGTAGCAAAACCAAAAGTTGGAGCTACACTGTTCAGGAAGGATTTGTCTCCTACCTACAGTTTTCTGTTTGCCTCAGTGGTCATGTGCTTCAGCAGTAAGGTTGGTTCCTTTGACCAACTAAGCCGTGATGAGATTCCTATAGTCCTACAGTTTATCAATGGGACTACAATCAACATGGCCGGATGGATTTTCATGAATTTGAGGAATCTGGTGCAGCAGGAGTACGTCCAGCTGCTGTTCGTTATCCCAGATTTCTGAGCCTCATATTCAAGCATGTTTTTGGTGAGCATCTGTATAACTCTCAGCCTTTACTCCGTACTGCTGTTTTTCCTGTTATAGGAAATAGAGTTTTCTACACTCCGGTTCTCCCAAATGAGCCTCCTCTATCTACTCTAATGAGGAGGTTGCTAGGATTGGTGGAGGGACCCTCTGCTGTGAGGGTGGATCCAGAAGCTACTCCCAAAAGAATATCCAAAGCCAGGGCCAAGTTTGTTAAAAGGACCCTGGAAATGACTGAAGTTGGGCCTGTCCACAAGAAGGCCAAAACAGCTAAGTCTAAGTCTGCACCCTCAGCCTCTGTTGCTGAGGGGGAGCAGGCTTCTCACCCTAGTTCATTTGTTGAACCTGAAGACTCTATGGCACCTGAGACTATGGAACATGCCAAACCACCTGTTTCTGACCCAGTCTCCAAAACTGTCCAATCTGAACCTCTCACCTCTCCACAATCACCCACCTCATCTCTCCGATCACACCAAATAAAATCCCTTGCCAAAAAGAAACCAACAGCCAAAACAGCCCAGACCAGCCCCTCTGTTCCCTCTCAACAGGGTTCAGTTGAAAAAGAAGCAACCACTGCTGCCTCTCCTATTTTGGGAGAAGGATCAGCACAATTGGAGCCTGCTTCACTCAACCCTGTGTCAACCCCAATTCAGGATAGACCCTCTGGTTTCTCCCAACAGGAGCCGGTTGTACATAAGGAGACAGTCACATCAACTATTCCAGCCTCTCAACAGGCTGATAATATTGAAAGACAGGAGTTCTCTCCACTCCATACTGAGTCCACAGTGTCCCCACTTCATACTTTTTTACACACTGAGTCTGCACGAGGTGCCCACACTGCTGGCGTAGACCAACCAGCAGCTCAGCCTCAAATTTCTATTCTTCATGATGCAGCTGTTCTACACCAAACAGCTGCTGAAGGACCAACCACTCAAGATGATGAACCTCAGGGAACAGAACATACCTTTGGCAAGGCTGCTCCCTTCATGCAAACTCCATCAGCAGGTTTCACCACTGCTGATGTTGAAATGCAAATCCCATCTCCCAATGATGAGGTACTTTTAAACCAAGGTACTGCAGAGGGAACCACCACTGGCCTTAATGAAGGTGCTGCAACACAAGCAGTGTCTGAAAGGCTACCATCCTCTACCCACTCTCCTGATGATGCAGCTACAGCCACTGCTGAAGGACCTATTGATCCCTCCAAGCTGAGCCACATTACTTTTGCCCAGGCTATGGAGCTTCTTTCAAAAGTACCCTCTCCTTCTCAATCACATCCCCATACACCAGCCTCATCCTCACCATCTACTCAATCCAAACAGTCTACACATAAAGCTCCATCCCCTAAAGATCTGCCTTTGAAGGATCAGCTTTCCTTGCTGAGCAACAAAGTTGGCTCTTTAGAAACTTCAATGTCCTCTCTACCCTCTCTCATTTCAGACTCTGATTCTGAACAGCTTAAAGGATTCTTTGATGTGTTCAAGAATTCCTTCCCCTCCACTCCTCAAACTAACACCTCCTCACACCTGCTTGCACTCACTGCACAGCTGCTAGAGAATCTGCTGGTGAGAAGGAAAGTGTACAGGAAAAGGGTGCTCTGGTCTCTGTGACCAAACCAAAGCAAACATCCTCTACAGGGGCCCAGTTCCACTTTGACAACTTGGCAAGGAAGAAGTTCCATGATGTTGCTGATAGAAGACTTGCCAAGGAATATATTGTCAAAGCTGTCCCTATCTCAAGAAAAGGCAAATAGTGGAAGCTGCAAATAACCAGAATGGGAGCTACAGGTCCTGAACTGGAATCTTATGACTACACTGATGTTGCACAGATGGGGTACCGGCACTGGGTTGAGCTGGCAGTTGCCCTGAGCCAGTCTAAGTTTCTAAATGGCTAAGACTATCAGGGCATATGTTAAGAAGCTGATGGAGAGAGTGAAAGATCTTGGCCTGATCTCAAAAGAAGTAAGTGAGGGTGTCTGTGTGACATACCCCAAGATAAAGGCCAGGAGAACAAGAAAGGATTGTGAGCTGGAGGAACTCCTCATCTTGATTGAATAAGGTGATTATGCTATTGAAATGAAAGGAGTTGACTACAGCCTGCCCAGTGGAGTAGAGTTTGAAGAAGGCAAAATAATCAAAGAACCTGAGTTGGGGGCATTTTTTGTAGATCCCCTAACACAGAAGAAGTGCTTTCATAGACCATCAGTTCTATATATGGTGGATCTAAGACAACTTGCAGCCTTCAGGCTTGCAGCTTCATTCAGGCAATCCAACAGGTGGAGAGCAGCTGTCTGGAAGCAGCTCAGAGGCTTTTATGAGAGAGGTGAACTTCAAGATCCCAAGTTTATGATCCTCAGAGTTGAAATTCAAGATCTGGAGGAAACAAGCGATGAACTTGAAAAAATGTTTGAAGGATCACCGCCAATGGAGTGAAGTCCACATACTATCTGAGTAGGTGAAGAATGGAAGCTGTCCATCTGCTGGATAGGCTTGGCATTATCTGCTCCCAACATCAACAGTCCAAATTGTTGAACTCTTTGGTACATTAGTTGTACTTTGTTACATTTGTTGTAACTTTTCTTATTTACATTAGTTGTAATATACATTAGTACATTAGTTGTACTTCTGAACATGTGTTGTTTAGGTAATCAAAATCAGTATATATATACTGATTATTTACTTTACTTAAATGTTGTAATTTCTTTTCAGCAAGATGTATTGTAATATTTATAGTGATTATTGATTAAATCAGCTCAGACTGATTATTGCAAATAGGGGGAGATTGTTAGGCACAAAAAGGCCTCAGTCAAACCTGCTGAACATCTGAGGGGGAGATATTTAATCAAACCTGTTGATGCACTTGAAGGTATAATTTAAGGCCTGTTTATGCCTTATTGAAACCTGAGAAGTGATTTGCAATATCAGTCCAAAGCTATTTACCATGTTACATTCGTTGCAACAAAGGCAGTTTGTCCAAGCTGTTCTGCCTACTGAACAGGCTGGACATAAACTGTCTACGCTGCTCTGTTCTGTTGAGCAGTTTGGACAGTTTACAAGTGTTTTGTTCTTTGTGAACAGATCGTGTTCTTTGTGAATAGGTTAAACACTTTATGGAATATGTTTCCAAGTCCTCATGTATTGTTTTTGGCTACAAGATCAGTTTCAAGTCGAAGGCAAATTGGAAAACAGAACTGCACAGCCTGCCCACGCTGTTCTGTTACATGAAGACAAACGGATATCTGAAAAGGGTGACAGACCTTTTTATATCAAAATGGCATTAGCAAAAGAAGAAAGATGCAAAGTTGACATTCTTCTTTTGGTTAAAGCCTTATGCAACGGTGACAAAAAGGAAAAGACAATGATTCTGCCATGTGAAGACAAATATACTTTATCAGAACGTGCAGAAAGGTGTTTTGTCTTTTTGGAAAGACTTTCCGCTATCTCATCTGTCCAATGAAGAAGCTTCACTGAGATTCTCCTTTTGTGTATAAAAGGAAGCTTCTAAGGATTATGAGATATCAAGAGTGTGAAATCAGAACGTGCGTTGAAGTGTGTTATTCCATGCATGCAAGTCTGCTTATATAAAACAGTAGAGTGTGTCTAAGCTGTTCTTGTATAAGCTGTCCATCTGAGTCTTGTAAAAATAGTGAGTGCATCTAAGTAAGTGTAGTATTGTAGCTAGTCTGAGTGTGTCTTAGATTAGCGGAACAACTGTTGTATCTGTCATCTCAGCTAGAACCTTTCCGCATTCAAGCTTGTTTGTAATTAACACTTGTTAACAATATACACAAACATTGAGAAAAAGATTGTTAAGTTTTAAATTGCTGTATTCACCACCCCTCTACAGCTTAGAACTATACACTTGGGAAACCTTTTGGGACCTACATCAAGTATATGTGTGTGCAATGTACATTCACTATTTACAGATAAGTTATTTACATGCTTTGGAATGTAACAGGAATATACCTCTCCTGTCTCTGAATCGGATGACGAACATTCGGGATCGTCGGATTTGGCCATCAGACATGCTGGTGGATTTGTCGTTGTCTCCCGCTCATCAGCACTGTCTGAATCTGAAGTACTTGAATTGGCATAGCGATCCAATCCCAGACGATAAACCATATAGCAATTCTTACCCACATCATCCTCCTCTTCGGTGTCTTACGCATCCCAGTAGTCTTCCTGGGCGACGAGAGCCAAGGCATCTGTTCGTTTCTTAGCGGCTTCCAACTTCCACTCATAGTAGTCGACGTCCCTGTCAAACTTGTTTCTACATTCCCGAGCAAAGTGTCCCGGTTTCGCACACTTTTAACAGAGACGCTCTTCGGCGCCTTTCGTTTCATCAGCTCTCGGCCTCTCATCCCTTCTTTCTACCGGCCTCTTGTCGGCGCGGCGCAGAGAGGTTCTCGGCTTTCATCTCTCTTTGTATCCCGACGATCATACTCTCTTCTATCGTCCCTTGGGTCGCCCCTGTGGTCATCACGAGGGTCGTCCCTTCGATCATAGTCTCAGCGGTCATCCCTTCGATCAGCACACCTATCGTCTCGCTTTTCATAACGGCGATCATCTCGATTGTCGCGTCTATCGTCGTATCGCCTTTCATCCCTGTCATCCCTGCGATAGTCGTCCCGACGATAATCATCTCGTCTTTCATCCCTTTGGTCATCTGAGTAACTCCGCGGACCGGTGTCATAGCGGAGCTGATTATTAGTCTTGTTGGAAAAACGTCGTTGTTGGAGACGATTTGTCCACAAGGAAATCTGTTCTTTAATAATATGCGGAGGAGAAGCATATCTGTACTGTGACGAAGAGGAACCTTGAGCAAAGGACGCAGTGGGAATATTCGTGTTGGAGATCAAGGCTAGGGAATCAGTGGGTTTGATACCGGTGTTAGCAGATAGCAGCAAAGATGGGAGTTGATTTGCCATCTGTTTCTGTTGATCCACATCACATTGATTCCTTTTCAGCTCTTTAAAGAGGACATTGATCGATACTTCGGGAATGTTCAGCACTCGTCGTGTGGCCCGTCATGCAATCTGCCACTCGGGGGCTAAGGCTGAAAAGAACTGGATTTTTATGTCATCCTTGTCCTTTTTGATGTGCAATTTGTTTAATTCATTCAGGACTGCACAGAACCGAGTAAATGTAGCCTTTAGCGACTCCCCGTCTTTGGCTCGGAATTCGGTGAACTTAGCCGTAGCTTGCTCAATTTTCTCTCGGTCATCTAGATCTGCCCCCAACATTTGCACTTCTAACTCGTCCCACATTTCTTTAGCAGACATTTGCTGTCCACTTCGACTAAGATATCAGTGGGGAGGGCCTGATAGATCAGATATTCGACCCTCTTATTTGCATGTTGCCTGTCTCGCTCGGCATCATTTGCGGGTTCCCTTTCAACCTTTGATGCGAGAACAGGGGGGTCAGCCTCGGGTCTAGCCGCTATTTCCCGATAGTAGATAACGGGGCCCTTAGAGATGGATTGAAGCATAAGGTTTCCGTTGGGTTGCATACCGATAAATTTTAAGAACCGGGACTTCCATTGTTCATACTCATCAGGATACAGAACAGGTGGTCTGTTCTTGGATCCAAGTACAAGAGCTTCAGGAGACATGATTTCGGGTGCTGATATGAACGAATAAGATCTTGAAGGTGGAAACTTTAATCGGATGGACTGGATTGCGGATGAATAGTACACTAGATGGTACTGATTCGGATTTAGGTGCTGAGTTCGGATGTAACCGAATTCAGATGAGACAGCAGAATTTGGACGGGAACCGAATTCGGGTGGAAAGAGGGTTCGGACAAGAACCGAGTTCGGATGAACAAATGGTTCGGACGGGAACCGAGTTCGGACGAACAGTGGTTCGGATGGACCAAGTCTTAGGATGATGGATGGAGGATGAACCGAATTCGGATGGGCCAGATTCGGGTGAACAATTGATATTTCGGATGGGACCTAAGGATGAAGGAACCGAATTTGGATGGTCCGGATTCGGGTGAACAATGTCTAATACGGATGAACACTTAGGAAATTTTTTAGGAAGGAACACCGAATACGGATAGTCCGGATTCGGATGGTCCGAAATTGAAAATGGTCCGAAATGAAAATTAAAATGAAAGCACAAGACAAATTAAGTGAAGTAAATTGCCTGATTTGGACTTCGGATGGTCGAAGTTCGGATGGGACCGAAACAGGGTCCGAATTTGGCAATATTTTGGTCCGAAGTGCACTTAAAATTGGTCCGAAATGGTCCGAAGTGAGGTCCGAATTAATCCGAAAATGGGGTCCTTTATGGTCCGAAATAGGGTCCGAATTGCTACAGTACGGTCCGAAATACAGCAGATATTCAATATTTTCAGAACAGTTCAGATTTCGATTTGAGAAGATTTTTGGCCTAAAATTGTTTCTAAATGATTGGAAAACTATTTTCAACACTTTTTAGCTTTAAAATGGACCAAAACACTTAAAAATCCTTAAAAACGAACAAAAACTCAAGATAACCCATATTTTTCGAAATGTCAAAACAGCCGATTATATGATGATTTTGAAGTTAAGATTGAACCTAATAAGCTCTAAATCAGTATGAAATGATAATGTAATGATTATATGACAATAACAACACAAAAACAGTAGATAAACGATGAAAATGAAAATCTAACCGAGAAGAAGAGGAAGAACTTCGACGAAGATGAGAATAACACAGCAGAATCCGATTTTTGTAGTTGAAATCCACCTTTTTGAGCTCTGATACTAATTATTGTAATAGATTCCCAGATGTAATCAGCACACAAATGTTTCTTTATCACTCACAAGAAGAACATAAGCTCAATAATTGTGTAATGATGAAGAACAAAAGGAATCTTTGAGAAGATGATGAAAATGGCGGCTATGGAAGATTCTCCCTATTTCATTAATTTCAAGCGTGTACAATATTACAAACCCTAGGAGCCTATGTGTAGGCTCCTTTAATTAAGTTTCAAAGAAAGTTACTTTTAGCCCTTGAACTTTACAAACAACAAAAACTAACTAGAAAATAAATTACAAGACTAAACATAATCTAAATAATTATTGCAAAATAAATCCACACGATCGAAATTTAATATCTAACACATTCCATGAATAATAAAACTTAGGTTAAAATTAATCAAGTAATTTTATAAACTTAGGTAATAAAACACTTAAGAGCTTGACAAAATGCACTTACAGCTTGAGAAAATGCACTTACAGCTTGAGAAAATTGAACTAACAGTTCGAGATTTGCAAAAACATAATTTCTCAATTTCACTCAAGTGAATAGTAAAACTTAGGTTAAAATTAATCAAGTAATTTTGTAAACTTAGGTTATATAAATTCACTTCAATTCCATCCCATTCCATGAATAATAAAACTTAGGTTAAAATTAATCAAGTAATTTTATAAGTTTATGTTATATACAATCAATTCAATTCCATTCCATTCCATGAATAATAAAACTTAGGTTAAAATTAATCAAATAATCTTTTTAAATTAGGTTATATATAATCAATTCCATTCCATGAATAATAAAACTAATGTTAAAATTAATCAAGTAATTTTGTAAACTTAGGTTATATACAATCAATTCAATTCCATGACATTCCATGAATAATAAAACTTAGGTTAAAATTAATCAAGTAATTTTATAAACTTAGATTATAAAACACTTAACAGCTTGAGAAAATTCACTTACAGCTTGACAAAATTGGATTAGCAGTTCGAGATTTGCAAAAACATAGTTTCTCAATTTCACTGAAGTGAAAAATAAAACTTAGGATAAAATTAATAAAGTAATTTTATAAAGTTAGGTTATATACAATCAATTCAATTTCATTCAATTCCATGAAGAACAAAACTTAGGTTAAAATTAATCAAGTAATTTTATAAACTTAGGTTATATACAATCAATCAATTCCATTCCGTTTCATGTATAATTAAACTTAGGTTAAAATTAATCAATTAATTTTATAAACTTAGATTATATACAATCAATTCAATTCCATTCAATTCCATTAATAATAAAATCTAGGTTAATTAAATTAATCAAGTAATTTTATAAACATAGGTTATATACAATTGTTGAGAATTCGTATCGTATTTCATAAAAACATAAACTTTTAATCATATTAAATGCACAACGGAAGCTTTTTTAAGAATTACGAATTCTGTACACGTCATCAACTAAAACATAAGATAAGTAAACGAGAAAGCAATAAAAAAATCCATACCTTTGTATTCAATGACAAGAATACACGAACAGAATGCTTTCGGTATCCACCGATGATGACACGGTCGAACGGCGCCAAGTATGCAATCAAACACACGAGGAACGGGAAAAACAAAACACACACGAATTTGTGTATTGTTTCTGCGGCGGAGAACTCAAATCACCAAACCCCTCTCACACACACATTGTGAAAACCTACACTGGTTTTGTGAGAGTATATATCTAAATATATACTTGAATGTGGTTCAACCAACACATTTTTATGCAGCCGCTATATATATATTGATTATATATGAGTTTTAATTTAATTAAACTCTAGTATAATAATGTAATATATATCTTAATAATTATCTTTATTATTTAAACCTTATATAATAATCTCTATAATTATATATCCATTAAATAATATTTATCTTTTATATATTATCTAATAATATATAAATGACTAGATAATGATTTATAATTATCTCTATTTATTTGTTTATAATTATCCATCCGATTATTTAATAATAGATGATAATACTAATTCAAATAAATCAATCTTTTATTTAATATCCAATAATAAATAAAAGATTAGATAATTATTTAATTATCATTCAATGACAATTAAATTACTACAATATCTAATATTGCACTTATTATCCCCGTACTTTGAAATATAATTAATCATCCATACATTTAATCTCAATGATCATATCATGACATAAACGATATCCAATATTGTTTATTCAATCGTTTAATTGCATCTGTTCGGTTGTGCTCATCGGTGTGACCCTCAAGTGTTTTAAGAAATCAGCCACTATGCCGTAGTAATGTCATCTTTACACACCATATACTAACATACTCCCACTTGTGTAAGACGACATACTGTCCTGCAACATGCGCCTAAAGGAGGTTATGGCTAGACACTTTAGGCAACCAAGGTCATAAAAACTCTGACTCCCATTCGGGCATTCTTGTTGAAACAGTCTTCCAAAAAGAAACTTAGGTTATATCCTTATGCATCGCGATATTTCAATGTGAAAGCTAGGCATGGATTAGATCAATCGTAGCAAACATGATTATGTTTCTCGACTCCCTGATCTCATACTGAACTGAAACAGACAGATTAGAACACATCAATTCTGTCCGAGCATGGCCATGCATTTATGTCAGTATCGATCGTCGAGGGGCCCAGAAATATCTCTTCTTAGCTAAAAGAAGGTGCAAATCCCATATTGACTATTTAGGCCTCTAGCACGAGTCCCACTTCAACCAGCCTCGAACCGTTATGATCACCCAGTTACGGATGATGTTAGGTTAGGCCAAATGTACAACAACACTCACACTAAAGTACGTAAAAATCTCAGGTACTAAGGATCACCTTTTTGAGACGACTCATGACTATGATCCACAAAGTGGTCTTAATCGGTGGGTCAATCCAATATTCGTTCGCAACAAATACCTGTGAATTTGGTTCAACCTTTGATATTATTATCACCATGAATATCAACCAAAAACAATAATAGCCTTTTTATTCTCGTTGTGGTTCCCACGACAACAAGCAGCTATGGAATAATTTTAGAATAACTTCAATCTTATTCTTGGATTTCTAAAACATGCAAAATTGAACGACATAAAGATATTATGTTGATCTCCTTTATCTCGATAAACACAACATGACTTCCATCAATTTAATGCTACTGTTCCTTTATCAAATGTAACAGTAATACGATCTATCGAAAAATTAATTTCAGACATGATCTTTGTGGGAGTGTTCTCTAGTTAACTGGCTTAACTTCCATTACCGTTCATCTTTGAAAAATTACACTAGTTCTTTATTACAAGTTCTTGTAATATTATTCAGATCCAATCTGAATCTCCTTACAAATTTATATCCATTATCTTTAGAGGAACTGGTAAATCACTCATAAAGACACCAGGATCAAAATTTAAGAGCTCTAGCAATTCAGATTAATTGCTACTAGTGATACGTTTAGATGTTTAGTCTTGAATCTGACAGTATGCAGTTTATCTATATCTTAACTAGATATATTAACTTAATAACATGGTGTTCACAATTTGTGATATGTATCCATAACCACCAAAACCTGGTTATCGACAACATTTTGTTGTGGTGTTCAGTCAAGTTTGCCGACGAGTGTTTAATCAAGTCAAAGGCTATTACTTGACTAACCATCCCACAAGTTGTATAAATTTCACATGTAATTTTATAAAGTGCGATTGCTTCTTGGCTAAACAATCCAGACTTATCAAGTCTTTAATTGTTTCTACAAGTTAAGTGAATTAACCTCCATGTAACTCTTTTACATTTAATTCTGCATTTTATCAGTTTCATCTATCTAATCACGGATGACTATCCAAGTCATATAATCTCTTGAACTAACTTTCAAGAATTAACAAGTTCAATGAAACTGCATTTGAACACTTGAACAATTTTAACAGTATTACACAACAACATATTAATAACACGAATATCTGTTATCTGAATTTGACTACTAATTGGATCCATCTACATTGATCAGTTATCATCCAAGCTTAACTTGGATCAATAGTCTATCATGGCACAACAATTTGAACAGCTAAATATTTAATAAACACTTTTATTCAAAAACCTTCAAACATGTATCTCAAAAACAAATTATTCAAATGACTGTAAATAAATTGTCTAAGCACCATGATATGATAACATAAGCAATAAGTAGAGTAATCTTGAAAAAGATCTTCATGCTCTCACTGCTTTCGTCATCCCTCTTCACTTCTCTTTAGTTCCTGCAAACATTTTGTAAAAAAAACTTAGTTCATTGGAAATCACATGACCAAGAACAATCATAAGAAGTGAAAATAATTTAGATACCTGAAGTCCCGGCACGTTCGTCCTTAATCCTTTCCAAGTATTTAGGACAATTCCTCTTCCAGTGCCCAGTTTCCTGACACTCAAAGCATTTGTCAATCTTGGCTTTGACTTCTTTGGTCTTAGGCTTCGACTGCTCTTCAGCTTTGGCCTCGGCTTGGGAACTTGTTTTCCCTTCCGTCTCTTTCCTTTTCCTCTCTTTTTAATCCTTCCCTCTTTGATCATCAACACATCCTTAGGCTTCTTAGAAGGCTTCAGACCCATGCTCTCTTCAGCAGTCTGGAGCATCTGATGCAGCTCACTATTCGTCTTCTCCATATTATGCATATTGTAATTAGTTACAAATTGCTTAAAGTCCTTCGATAAGGAATTGAGAATCAGATCCGTGGCCATCTCCTGTGTCACGGGATACCCAAGCCTGCTAAGATCATCAAGATAACCCTTCATCTTCAGCACATGGGGTCTGACAACTGTTCCTTCTGCCATTTTGCAGGAGTTCAGAGCCCTAGTCGTATTATATCTCTCAGTCCGAGCCTGAGTCTGGAACATATCCTTTAGCTGGCGATACATGTGGTAAGCTGGGACATCCATAAGGTTTGTCTGCAGCTCAGATGTCATGGTCGCTAGCATTAGACATGCAACATCAACCCCATCCTCAGAGTGCTTCTTGTGGAGATTTCTCTCCTCAACAGTAGCAGTCTCTGCAGGAGCAGGTTCTAGTGCCCTTTCCAGAACATACGACTTAGGCTCCATTCTCAGAACAATCGTCAGATTACGTTCCCAGTCCAGGAAATTATTTCCTCTGAGTTTTTCTTTCTCCAGAATGGATCTCAGAGTAGCAGTGTTGTGCATTTGAGAGGGATTAGTAATAGGAGGAGGTGGAGAAGGAGATTGACGTTATCATTGTTATCGTTGTTGTTGTCATTGTTGTTGTTATTGTTTAAACTGCTTCTACTCTTGCCTCTTCCAACCATCTAAAACAATTTTTCAAAAATTAGTATTTGATTACCAATAATAAATCAATAACCCAAAATTTAGAAAATGATTTATTAATCCTAAGAACCATTTTACTTATTCATGCACCTAACGGAGGCTGAACCTACATGAATAAGCTACACAGGCAGGCAACTTATTACCAATTACAACCCCCTTGCAACTCTTAGATCTTATGAGATTTTCAATTTCTTAAATTGATCATGTTCAATCTTATCCACACCTTGGGCAACAGTCTTACTGAGGAACCACCACCGACGCACACCATATAACAACTGCAAGTCACTGGCCCAAGTCTCACTTAGGATCCGCAGTGCTTATCTCACAGCTTCCCGAGTTTGCGGCGTAAGCGCCCAACGAAGGCTGAACCTGCATACGACGACCGGTCACCGTGAGTGCCACTATATGGACGGTGTGTTGTGTCAGATTTTTAATTTAGGTTTATAACCAGTCTTTTACCAAGAACTAGTGGCCAGTCAGGTTAGTCAGCCGGCAGGATCCTTTCGGTTCCAAACCTCTCGGAAGTTCCTACAACCACAGTCAACAGCCCTAGCGTGACTGTCCTAGACACCACCTATTCTGGTAAACAATCCAGTTAATGTACCAGTTTTCAAGTCTTTGATCATATGACATTTATAAAATAAATCTCCTTTTATTTGAAAAACTAATTTCATAAAAATGTCATATCTAACACCGGACAAAATAATTAAAGTTTCCAATTTAAACTTGCTTTTAAATACTTTAAATTTTCATCAAAAATGATTGTAGTTTTAATTTCTTTTATTTATCTACTTTGTCACCACAACCACGCAGATATAAATAATGCATAAAGAAATAAAACATACAACCACACGGTGACATAGCCTTGCAAAAAACTAAATTGGTTTCCGAGAGCCATATGGACAAACCAATTAGGTCAAAACCTAAGGGACAAAATCAACACACAGGGCAAGAAGGTTGAACTCTTTCAGCTCCCACTAGCCTCAGCATCCGATGATGTCTACGAGCGTCCTTAATGGATGACCTCCTTCTTGATGGACATCTTCACCAAGATTTTTTTACATAATTTTAATCTAAATACATTATTTTCTAACCTATTACAGATTATATCATAACCCGGGATTCTAATGGCACGCAAGCCTTCCCAAAAATATAAACAATAATAAAATAGCAAACATTGAGATTATATAAACAACCATCACAAACAAAGGGGTCTCAAGGCTTGGCTATGTCACAAACTAATATAAAGTAGTAAAACATATTAATAATCCAGAATTCATTTTCATCTCGCCATGAAAATAATTCCAAGACCAATTAATATATCATTAATTGAAGTAATCATGTCCAATATCGTTCTTAAATTAAATACGGTTCGTAAACTCGAAATTCAGGAACACTTTCCAAAATTAGAAACTTTTTCCTGAAAAATTCAAATTCATTTCCATCTTGCATTATCTTTGGATTCTAAACTACATTTTTCTTAAAATATTCAATTAACAATTCAAACACCTTTGAAACTTAAACTTACTATTTTAAGAAACTTTTTATTAAACAACCTTTAATAAATATAGTTATTATTTTCAAATAATATTGATAAATAATTTAAACTTCCTTTAAATAATTGTCAATTAACAATTGTTCAATAGAAACATCTTTCCAGAAATAAATAAACTTTATTAAAATGTCAATTTTCTAAATAAACAAATTTACTAATAAAATATGTCTTTTAAAATATTTAAAGAAAATTGACCATATTTAAATAACACCAAAAACTTTCTTTATGGTTTTAAACAATTTCTATAAAAAAACATTAATGTCGAGATCAAATCTCAAAACATTAAACCATGACCGACCATGAAATCAAAGTCATGATTTCATCAATTTGTAAATAGAATCCATAAATTAAACTCCCTTTAATTTAATAATGCATTTTATGGAACTAAATATTAAATGTATAAATTAAATCTAGTTTTATAAATTAAAATTACCATTAATTTTAATTTCAACATTAAAACTTAACTTTTAATTAAAACCGATTTAATTTAAACGACGAATTACCGGAAAACGGAAACAAACCAACTTAGTTAACCGACTCATACTCGGGTTCAATAACCCATATGAACCGAAAACAAGTAGAGTATTAAACCCTTTGACGGCTGAAATTTATCGAAGCCTTTAATCAACTCACTTTGATTATTTCGATTTCCATATTCCAATTAATCGTCTAATTATCGAATCGAATAATATCTAAACCGATTTTGTGAATTTTATAAAACAAATAGAGTCTCCCACTTTAATTTTATAAAACCGAAAACATATTTACGTATATTTTTTCACAAATGTCTAAACATTAATAACCAAATACTTTTGATTTATTGATCCGATTTTAACGCATTTAATTTAATCGTTCGAGTTTAACCGTGAATTAAACGACACGACTGAATAAATAATCAATCACCTCGGTTACCACATCACAACCGAGAGGTCATGGGTCTCAAGCCATGGCCGAAATCTCTAGGTTTGATTTCGCGAACCGAAACGTTTAATTTTCTGAGTTAATTAATTAAACACTTTTAAACAATCACACATCAACTAAATAAAACGAACTAAGGTTTCAAACACCCGAGTTCCGAGAAACTCCAAGGTTGGCCGAGAATCACCATAAGGTTTCCAAAACCTTTGGTCGATTTTCTCAAAGCCAAATCAAAACCTTAAACATTTTAATTATTGATTTCGACCGTTTAAACACTTTTAATTAAAAAAAATAGAAGCTTTAAGAACGTTGGACATAAATACACGAATGATTTCGTATCGTTTTTCATAAAAAAACATAAACTTTTAATCAAATTAAATGCACAACGAAAGCTTTTTTAAAAATTACGAATTCTGTACACAGATCATCAAGTAAAACATAAGATAAGTAAACGATAAAGCAATAAAAAAATCCGTACCTTTGTATTCAATGACAAGAATACATGAGCAGAATGCTTTCGGTATCCACCGGTGATGACACGGTAAAACGGCGCCCAGTATGCAATCAAACAAACGAGGAACGGGAAAAACAAAACACACACGAATGTGTGTATTGTTTTTGTGGCGTAGAACTCAAAACACCAAACCCCTCTCACACACACTTTTGTTTTGTGACTTATGAAAACCTACACTGGTTTTGTGAGAGTATATATCTATATATATACTTGAATGTGGTTCAACCAACACATTTTTATGCGGCCGCTATATATATATATATATATATATATATATATATATATATATATATATATATATATATATATATATATATATATATATATTAATGATTTATGAGTTTTAATTTAATTAAACTCTAATATAATAATATAATATATATCTTAATCTTATATAATTATCTCAATAATTATATATCCATTAAATTACATTTTTCTTTTGTATATTATCTAATAATATGAAAATGACTAGATAATTATTTTTAATTATCTCTATTTATTTGTTTATAATTATCCATCCGATTATCTAATAATAGATGATAATACTAATTCAAATAAATCAATCTTTTATTTAATATCTAATAATAAATAAAAGACTAGATAATTATTTAATTATCATCCAATGACTGTTAAATTACTACAATATCTAATATTGCACTTATTATCCCCGTACTTTGATGTTAGAATACATTGTAATTGATGGAAGTCAAAGTGTAGGGTTTGTTTTGTAATTCATTAATAGTTGTGAAAAATATGTATATATATAGAAAGTTTGACTTTCAATGTAATAGTTCTGACATTTCACTTTTGGCAAAATAGAAATCAGAGAAAACGGCTACTGACATTGAAGATTACCTCATCATTTTGTAATCGACATTCTTGCAATAATCATTCGGTTAGTTTTAATCATTGTTATTGTTCTTATTATTGAATTGTTAATTGATTGATATAGAAACTGTAAATCACAATAGGTATCAGAGATTCAGGGGTGAAATTTTGATTCTGAGATTGAAATTTTTTAGGAAGTTGTTTACTGTTCTTGAGTATTTTTTTTTCGAAAAACCCTAAAATCACCAAGGGTTTTTAATCTGTTGATCAAATACTGTGAAAATTGGATCGAAGGTATAGGATCAGTAGTCGATTCAATTGACTATAAACTTGAATTGATTCACAAAACACAGAAATAAATCTAGGCATTTTTGTCAAATTTTGAAAAACCCGAAGTTGACTACTGTTCTATTGAAAAAGTCAATTCTAGATCTATTTTTGGACAAAAGTGTTTCACAAAAAGTGTTTGTAATCAAAATCCTCACCTTCGATTTCAATTTGAGTGAAAATGGGCAAATTTTTCGAATTAATTTGAACTTCAGACTTAAAAAATCTGAAAAATTAAGAAACTCGAAGTACACATATCTTATATGCCATTCGAGTTGAATACTTGTGAAATTCGAGTTGACAATAGTGTTAATCGAGTTGACAAACAGTGTCAATCGAGTTGACAAACAGTGTCAATCGAGTTGACAACAAAAGTCTATCGAGTTGGATTTAAAGTGATTCGAGATTACTGAATTCATCAATCGAGTTGGATTTAAAGTGATTCGAGTTTACTCAATTCATCAATCGAGTTGCAACTTTGTTGATTCGAGTTGAAGTGATAAATCAATCAAGTTTATAAGTAAATTTGAATTTAATTCGAGTTTATTAAAATTTGAATATAATTCGAGTTTCACATTAGACCAATTCGAGTTTCTCAAAGGACCAATTCGAGTTTCACATAAGAGTTGATCTAATTTCACTATAAAACTCAAGTTTCTGAACATAATTCGAGTTTCACAAAGGCTATTTCGAGTTTCATACAAAACTCATTCGAGTTTTACTTAGCCTAGTTCGAGTTTCATCATACATCATTCGAGTTTTACAGAAAGCTCATTCGAGTTTTACAGAAGAGTAATTCGAGTTTCATACAAGCATTATTCGAGTTTTTGCAATACATCAATCGAATTTTACAAAACATCAAGTCTATTCAGTGTTTGATTCAAGTTGATTATTGCTACTAACCAGTTACTGTGTTGTAGATTTCAGTTGATCATTTGATACTAATCTGTGTTTCAAAGTTTGATCAAATTTCAACTGTTGATCAACATTTTCAATCTCAATCGAAGTTCATCAGATCTTGGACAGTCTCCAAAATATCAGTCAAAATGTCAAAGGACGCTCTAGCAATGGGATCAGAAACCAAACCCCCAATTCTATACAGGGGAGAATACGTTCAATGGAGGGAGAGGTTTCTAGAATTCATCAGCTTTCATGATCTATCAGAAGAGATGCTGAAATCCTTAACAGAAGGACCAGCCACATTCATGGAAACAATCCCTGAAGTAGCAACCGGTAATCCTCCGATTCCACCAAGGACAGTCGAGGTCACCAACCTGACTGAGGCCCAAAAGAAAATAAAACTAGGGGATAAAACTGCCAGGAAATTACTTCTGATATCCATCCCCAATGATATTTACACATGCCTCACAAACACAAAAACTGCCAAATTAATATGTGATGAAGTGTGTAAACTGATGAGGGGATCTGAGAGAGCTGCCACAAACAGGGCTAAAAACAGCCTAATGACGTTTGAAAATTTCAGAGCCCGTGAAGGAGAACTACTGGAAAACACTTACCTAAGGTTTGTGAGTTTGGTAAGTGAAATGAAACGAAATGGAGTGACAAAGTCCAATCTGGACATAAATGTCAAGTTCCTAAACGTTATGAACCCTGAATGGGAAAAATATGCTATGATTATCCAGCAAACAAAGGATATTGAAGAAATGGAATTTCATATGATATTTGAGAACCTCAACAACTACCAAGAGGTTGTGTTGAGGAAATTATCAGGAAAAAAGAAAGCCAAGAAAGAAACTGCTGATCCATTGTATCTACTGGCAGAGAAAAAGTACAAATATAAAATGAAAAAGGAGAAAAGAGCAGTAGTCAGCAGTACATCTTCCGAATCAAAATCCTCCGATTCATCTACAGATTCTGAGATCGAAGAAATGAAAAAGTAGATGGCACTGCTAACAAAAGCTTTTCAAAAGAAGTTCTACAGAAAGCCAACCAACAATAAGATGCGCTACAAGACAGGCTCGAGGAAAATTGAGAAAAACGACAAATATGAAAAATATGGAGAAAGTAGTGGAAGAAAGACTGACAAATATGAAAAATCAGACAAGTCAGCAAAGAAAGATTCAGAACAGAAATGTTACAACTGTGGAAAACCAGGTCATTATGCCCGGGAATGTAGACTCCCAGTAGTCAAAAACTCAGACTATTATACGAGAAAGGCTCTCTTAGCCAAAAAAAAAGAGTCAGGAAAAGCTCTTATGGCGGAGGATGACCACTGGTTGCAGTTATCTGAAGATGAAGATATTCTGGATGAGGATGCTCATATTTGCCTAAAATCAGAGGTTCTCAACGAGTCAGAATTGAGTGAATCAGCCATGATAGCTGAGGATGAAGTATAGGTTGGTTTAACTGATGAAGAGGATGAAGAAAGACAAGAATCGGAGGAGGAAGAGACAGAAGAAGTTGCGTTGATGGCAACTGGAAAAACTGATGTAGAGGAAAATGAAGATTCTGAGTCAAACAGATCAGATGGTTCTGACAAACCGGAGGTACATTCTAACTCTGACTCTGATTTTGATGAATCTTGTGTGCTAGAAGAGAAACTAACTCATATGGCCTTTATGCTTAAAAAGTTTGAAAAATCATTGAAGGCTGAAAACAAAAATGCCCATTCTTTGGATAACAAACTTCGTAATGAACATAACTTAGTTTTAGATTTTTCCAAAGATAAAGCACTAGCCTTACGAGCAGTTTCAGATTTACAAGATAAGGAAAGAGAACTACAAAGCAAAATACTTGATCTTAATCAGAATATATCTGACTTACAAGATAGACTGAGAATAGCAGAATTAGAAGCTTCAAACTTTTCTGTAAAATATCATGCTATTTTTGAAGAACGAACTAAACTTTATGAGAAAATAAAGAAGATGGAAGATGAATTTATCAAAAGAGGACAAACAGATCAAACCATTTATTTAAATCAACCAAAAGACACAGAATTTTATAATTCTAAATCTGGAATTGGTTGGGAAAATCCAAAGTATCAGACAAAAGCAATATCTAGTTCACCAACGATATATGACGTCAGATACATGAACTTACGATTGAAAATGGCGTTTATGAAAGCATCTGATGAAGTAGAATCTAGTGAAGAAACAAAAAGATTACGATCAGACAAAATGCAAAATTCTGTTGATTATAACAGAATAAATGAATCAAGTAATAATACAGATATTAAAGAAGAGTACATTCAAACATATTCTGAAAAGGATTTGTCTGAAGTACCTACTCAATCTCAAAAGTTATATCTGCCATCTTCAATTCTAGAAAAGATAAATTCTGATCTAGAATTGAAAATTAAAAATTTTGAGACAGAGAATACAACTCTCAAGGATGAACTAAAAACTATGGAACAAAAGTTACAAAATCAGCCTAAAAACAAAAGGTTGTCTGATCCACCATCTACAACTTCTCTAGATTCTATCAATTCAGAAAAGGAATTTGATCTGTTTATGCACTCTGACTTTAATTCCTTAGAGCAAATATTTGTTAAAATTGATGAATTTGTCAAACCTCTGCATAACAAACAATCAGATGATCATTAAGAACCTGTTAAAATTCTGCAAAGAATTTCTTCAGACTCAATTAAATCATCTGAAAATTCACCAATTTTACAACAAAAGAAGGAGAAAACAAAAGTTATCTTTAACACTCCTAGCTTTGAAAAAGGTGAATCATCTTCAACAAAGAACTCCATTGCACTCAGAGTTCAATCTTCAAAAGGTAAGAGAAATTTACAGAAGAAACAAGTCTCTAAGTCTACTAATTCTCATGTTTCTTTTATGTCAGATATCATTATGAAGGAGTCAAGAAAACAAGTTTGGAGAAAGAAGAAGAGAGAACAGAAAAACAAGAATATAAAACAAGAATGGCACGTGAAGAACAATATTGTTACAAATAGAAATAGCAACATTGAAAACTCTGTCTGTAATAATAAATTTGTTAATAATTCTTGTATCAAATTCTCTAGAACAGACTTAATTGCTTTGAACTCTACTGCTTGTAAACCTTTAATTGTAAAATCCGATAAGCTCGTCTGGCAACCAAAGAAAAAGGACCCATGTTATAAACAGAAAAAGGTTCCATAGAAAATCCTTTCAAAAACAGTTCCACCACGAATTGTACAAAAGTGGATACCTAAACGAACTGTTCAAATGTGGGTACCTAAAACAACATCAACTGTTAAGCAAAAAGCCATATCTGTTGAAAAATCAAATAATACTTTGCATGATTTACCTAAAACAAATGTACCAAACTACAAGTGGGTACCTCATGTGTTATTTCGTCTTATAGGTAAACCATGTTTGGTATCTTGACTCCGGATGTTCCAAGCATATGACCGGACAAAGAGACATACTCACGAACTTTGTAGAAAAATTCTGTGGGACGGTCAGATTTGGAAATGATCAGTTTTGTCCGATCAGAGGATACGGGAGTCTCACATATGACAAAATTACCAAGGTTTTTCATGTTGATGGTCTTGGACATAATTTGTTTAGTATTGGACAGTTGTGTGATAAAGGTTTAGAAGTCAATTTCAAAGCCAATCGGTGCAGCATCAGATCCGGAGAAGGTAAGGAAATATTGGCAGGAAACAGGAAAACCAATTTGTACTCCATTGACTTAGTCTCGATTAATCTGAAGAAAGATGTCTGCTTATTGTCAAAAGCTCCATCTAAAACAGCATGGCTATGACATCGTTTCCTTTCACATCTGAACTTCAATGAATTAACCAACCTAGCGAAAGGGGGGGTTAGTTAAAGGGCTGCCAACTCTCAAATTCCAAAAGGAGTAGTTATGTGCCGCATGTGAAAAAGGAAAAATGACAAGAGCTTCACACAAATCCGAAACCGAACACTCATCCACGAGAGCACTGGAATTACTTCATATGGATTTATGTGGACCAATGAGAGTACAAAGAATTAATAAGAAACGATATGTATTGGTGATAGTTGATGACTATTCACGATACACATAGGTTTTCTTCCTGAGGTCCAAATCGGATGCAACCGAAACTATCATAGACTTCATCCGGAAAATACAAGTGAAGTTGTAACTCATAATTCAATCAATCCGCTCAGATAACAGAACAGAATTCAAGAACAAATCGCTTGACTCATTCTTGAATTCTGTAGGAATTACACATCAGTTTTTAGCTGCTTGAACTCCACAAGAAAACGGTGTCGTTGAAAGAAGAAATCGGACACTAGTGGAATCAGCTAGGATGATGCTGGCATATTCAAATTTGCCGTTATTCTTATGGGCAGAAGAAGTTGCAACAGCTTGTTTCACACAGAATCGTTCAATTATAAATAAAACATTCGGAAAGACTCCTTATGAATTGATTAATAAACGAATACCTAATATTAAATTTTTCCATGTCTTTGGTTGCAGATGCTTTATTCTAAACGACAAAGATAATCTTGGAAAGTTCAATCAAAAGGCAGATGAAGGAATATTCATCGGATATTAAAAGGAGTCGGTTGCTTTCCGTGTGTACAACAAGAGAACCAAGACAGTAAACGAGAGCGTGAACGACAAATTTGAAGAAGGAGTGGTAATGGCTTCTAAACACACCAGTTCAGGACTCGAACCTAACACGCAGACTTCATTGGAGTCATCTGAACAGAATGCTGAAAAATCTGAATTACATAAGTTGTATGAGAATTTTTATGAAGACTATTTTGAGAAGCCCAAAACTAATGTTCTAACTTTGGTACCTGACAGGATTACTGAAGATCCCGTCGTAGTCTCTAATCTTTCGCATCAACAAGTTTCAGAAGAAACTTGAGAAGCCTCAACAACAACTGTGCAATTGTCAACTGAGATTGCACAATCCATTGAACCTCCAAATTCTTCCGAAACCCCCTTAACTTCTGAACATTCAGAAGCTCCTAACTCAGATATCCCACCTACTACATCTGAAGTAACTCCCCGACCAACATATCTAGATCGTAATCCCAATCAAGACCAAATAGAACCGTTTCCACATACTTTTAAGTGGACGAGAAATCACCCAATAGAAAACATTATTGGTGATCCATCCGCTTCAGTCCAAACCAGAAGGGCCACCATAATTGAGTTTCTATTTTCAAATTTTCTAAGTAAAATAGAGCCCAAAAATGTAAAAGAAGCACTTCTGGACGCTGATTGGATTGTGGCGTTGCAAGAAGGACTGAACCAGTTCGAACAGTTAAAGGTCTGGAGACATGTTGAGCGCCCTAAAGACAAATCCATAATAGGCACGAAGTGGATCTTTAAAAACAAGAAGGATGAACATGGAGTAATCATTCGGAATAAAGCTCCTTTCGTTGCCAAAGGATACAGCCAACAAGAAGGGATTGACTACGATGAAACGTTTGCACCAGTTGCACGAATCGAAGCGAATAGAATGTTTTTAGCTTTTGCCACTCACAAAAACTTTACAGTTTATCAAATGGATGTTAAAACTGCGTTTTTAAACGGGGAACTAACCGATGAAGTATATACATATCAGCCTGAAGGATTTACTGATCCTTCGAAACCTGATCATGTGTATATTTTAGATAAGTCA
This sequence comes from Centrapalus pauciflorus, assembly GCA_020465985.1. Taxonomy (NCBI): domain Eukaryota; kingdom Viridiplantae; phylum Streptophyta; class Magnoliopsida; order Asterales; family Asteraceae; genus Centrapalus; species Centrapalus pauciflorus. The sequence goes on from JAANYP010007141.1 coordinate 49,557, forward strand.
CTGTATGGCCTTAAACAAGCACCGCGTGCTTGGTATGATGCACTTTCAACATATCTGTTGAAATGTGGATTCAACAAAGGTGCAGTTGACACATCCCTGTTTATAAAACGTCAGGGGCCGGATATCATAGTTATACAAATATATGTAGATGACATAATATTTGGGTCTACAAATCCGGAATTTTGTAAGAAATTCACATTTTTAATGTCCCAAAATTTTGAAATGAGCATGATGGGAGAAATAAATTTTTTCTTAGGATTACAAGTAAAACAATTAGCTGGTGGTATTTTTTGTTGGAATTAGTGTCCAAGTCACAATTATTTGTAAACATATTGTTATCAGGCTGGATCCTTTTTGGGTGAATGCAATGAATTGTAAAGAGAAGATGATTATCTTAAATATATAATGTTAATTAGTTTGTTAATTTATTATGTTTAATAAATTAATTAGAAACTAAATAATTGATTATATTTGATTAATGGGTTAGTTTGTTAATTTATTAATAGTTAATAAATTAACCGGAAGCTAGTAGAATTAATTGAGGAAGTACAGGGGCTAAACTGCAATTAGTTGATAGTCAACAGGGCACCCCCTAAACCCTAATAGGGGGGCCGGCCACCAATCCATCCCACATAGATTTGGGATCAAAAATTTGTAGGTTTTCAAAACCTATAAATAGGCAGCCCCTGCCTGCTTCATTCCTCGCTCATTCAATTCTAAGTTCTCTAACAATCACAAGGGATACCAGTTTTTGGGACTCTCAGATCTGAGCTTAGAAAAGTTATAATTATCTTTTCTTTTGTTCATTGGGTGTGAACAACTAGAGGCGATCTTGCTTTAGACGCTTGTTACTCGATTCAGAGGCTATTCGTGCAATTGTTCTTCGTGGAGAAAATTGCGAATTTTCTCAAGGTTAATTTTTGTTATTCATCTCTTCATTTTAATAATTACTTGCTTAGCGTGTTTGGTTAGATCCTTAAGGTTTTATATTCTTGCATAGTTAGGTTATTTAATTTTCCGCAAAGTTTTAATTTAACCTAGCAAGGGTATAGGAAACCCAACACTGGTATCAGAGCGGTCAACCTAACGAGCTTTGCATTAATTTTGAGATGATAATCTTGTTCTTAAATTTCGAAATTTGTTTTGATTAATTTTCAGAATTTTGATTTAATTTTAATGGTGTTTTTAATTTTAAATTGTTTAAACCTAAAATTAATTTTTAAATATTAAATAAATCCGAAAAATAAATTAAAAATTATTTTTTCGAAATTTTTGGAGTAAAATTCGTTTATTGATAATTATTTAATTGTTAAAATAGTTTTTAAATATTAAACTAATTGTCTAAATTTTGAAAATTGTTTTTCATATTTATCTTCAAATTTTTCAGATTTTTAAAAGGTTTTAAATGGATAAATCTGAAATACTAAATAAATTATTATTTTATTAATTAAGGACTTTATTAATTTAATTAAGGGTTTGATTTTAGGGGTTTCCGATAAACATGCCTTAGAGATAAGCTTGATTTTCTAGGTTTATCCTAAATCCTATTTATCTAGAAATTACCTTAATTTAAATAGTGCTTATCCTAAAGGTTTTAGAATATCATAATTTATTAGGATAAACTTATATTATCCTAGGTTTAAATTTTGAGGATTTATATGGTTATATATATAGGTTTCGGATTTAATATATATATTTAATAATTAAATGTTTCTTATCTTTTTTAAATATTGAAACCGAAATATATATATATATATATATATATATATATATATATATATATATATATATATATATATATTA
>JAANYP010007142.1:0-23718 GCA_020465985.1 Centrapalus pauciflorus
TGCCGTTAATTTTGAGCTAAAGTCGAGCCTTATCGCTTTAGTTCAGAATAACGCACAATTCTGCGGTCTATCTTCTGAGGATCCGTATTCCCACCTGAAGAAATTCAGAAAAGCATGCGGTGGGTATAAGGCAAATCAAGTTCCAAGGGAAGTAATTCGACTGATGCTCTTTCCTTACTCTCTCTCCGGACGTGCCATGATGTGGTATGAGTCTTCCCTCGAACTCGATTCGTACTTGGGACGAAATGGAAACCAAATTTCTACTTAAATTCTGCCCTCCGTCTAGGACCACTAAGCTTATGAGTGACATTCTCTCATTTAAGCAGAAACCTGACGAGTCTCTATATGATGCATGGGAGAGGTATAAAGAGTCTATCATGAAATGCCCTAATCATAACATGACACTTAATCATCGTGTCAAGGTTTTCTATGAGAATGTTCACCCCATGTATCACTCACTAATCGACTCAGCCTGTAACGGGTCGGTGTATAAGAGGACTCCTGAAGAGGCTTTTGACATAATCGATGATCTGGTCTTAAGTCAAACTCAGACACCGAGTGAATACTTTGGTTGGGGTGCGAATGATTCAAAGCAAGCTGAAGCCATTGCTAATCTCACTGCTCAGATAGCCATTCTACATAAGCAGTCAAATGACCAATCACAAGCTTCATCATCATACCCTGTGCACGCCATACAGCAAGGGTGTGAACATTGTGGTGGAGCTCATTTTGGTTATGAGTGTCAGGCTGCATATGCTGTTGAGTACCAACAGGAGGAAGTTTACCTTTCTTCTGGAGATTATGAGTACACACCCGAAGGTTTTCCAAGACCCAACAATAATTTGAATTACTCCTCTCAGAACACCTTTAGACCTCAGGGGTTTTCTAACCCCCCTCGTCCTCGACCTCGAGGGTTCTCTCACCCTCGCCCACAGTTTAACCCTCACACGGGTTACAATCAGGGTAATTCAGGAGGTTACAATCAAGGTAATTCGGGAGGGTATAATCAGGGGTATAACCAAGGCTTTCAGCAGGGGCAAGGTCAGAGGTTCCAACCTCGTGGCCAAGGATTTGTACCAAACCAAAATGTTCAAATTCTTCAGAATCCTCGCCATCAGCAACAATATCAGGGGCAGAACCAAAACATTCCTACTCAAGAGAAGCCGAGTTTGGAAGAAATGATGGCAAAGTACATGGCCGAGCAGTCTGTGATCAATCGTAATCAACAATCAGCAATGAGGAATCTTGAGAATCAGCTCGGCCAGATGGCTAAGACCTTGAATGAGAGGCAGTCGGGGGAGCTCCCCAGTAACACTATTCCAAATCCCAGGGGGGAAGCAAAGATGGTTGTGACAAGAAGTGGAAAGACAACCAAAGGTCCTGAACCGTCTAACCCCCTACCTCCTCCTTCTTCACCCTCAGCTGAGAAAGGGCCGGAGACCACTACGGACGAGGTGCACCCACCAGAATTAGTGAGTCCCGCACAAGTCCCATCTCCAAAAGTCCCTACAGCAAATCCCTACCAACCACGTGTCCCATACCCTAATCGCTTGAAGAAAGAGGTGCAAGATAAGTAGTATGGCAAGTTTCTGGGCCTGTTTAAACAGTTGCAGATCAACATTCCATTTGTTGATGCAATTACACAGATGCCTAAGTATGCCAAGTTCCTGAAAGACCTCCTTTCTAACCGTCAGAAGCTTGAGGATCTAGCTACAGTTGAGATGAATGCTGAATGTTCAGCTGTCCTCCAGAACAAGCTTCCAGTTAAGCAGGATGATCCGGGTAGTTTCACAATACCCTGTCATATAGGGCCTCTCCACGTTACTAATGCTCTTGCTGATCTGGGAGCTAGCATAAATCTCATGCCTTCTTCGTTATATGCTCGGTTAGGGTTAGGGGATCCTAAACCTACACGCATGAGTATTCAGCTAGCCGATAGATCAGTTAAGTTCCCACAGGGTATCGCTGAGAATATGCTGGTAAAAGTCGATAAGTTTGTTTTCCCGGTCGACTTTGTGATCATGGACATGAGCGAGGACTGCACTGTGCCGCTCATTCTAGGGAGACCTTTCCTAGCTACGTCCCGCGCTATCATTGATGTATTTGATAAGAAGCTTACGCTTCGGGTCGGGAATGAGCAAGTTAGTTTTGATGTTGATAAGGCAATGCAAAGGCCTAATGACACAGCCGAGTCCATCTGTTTTGTTAAGTCTTCACACTTCTCTGATAGAGAGCATTATCCAGAAGATAATGAGAAGTTGTTGAAGTCTTTGATGTCGGGACATGAGACGTCTACATCACCGGATGTAGACGATTGTATTTCTGATGATGATCTATCCTCGTATCCAATCTCTTTAGACTCTGATTTCGTTGTCCACTCTGACGATCCCGTTGATCTGTGTGCCGTTGATACGTCTCCGCCTACTGAGGAGGTTGTACCTATGGATCGTGAGGAGTCAGTCACATCTAAGTTGTCCATTGAAGATCCACCGACTCTCGAACTTAAGGAGTTGCCCTCTCATCTTGAGTACGCATATTTAGAGGGGCAATCTCAGTTGCCTGTTATTATTGCTAAGGATCTTTCTAGCAAAGAGAAGGCGCAACTTTTGAGGGTGCTGAAAGAGCATAAGCGGGCTATTGCATGGAAGATTACCGACATACGAGGCATTAGTCCTGCTTATTGCACCCATAAGATTCTGATGGAGGATGACATCAAGCCTGTTATTCAGTCCCAAAGGAGAGTCAACCCGAAGATTCACGATGTCATTAAGAAAGAAGTACTGAAGCTTCTTGATGCCGGTTTGATATATCCTATTTCTGACTCTCCGTGGGTAAGTCCTGTGCATGTAGTCCCTAAAAAGGGGGGTATGACTGTCATTCAGAATGATAAGAACGAGTTAATTCCTTCAAGGACAGTCACGGGTTGGCGAGTTTGCATAGACTACCGCAAACTCAATGATGCAACTCGTAAGGATCACTTCCCTTTACCCTTTATCGATCAGATGCTTGAGCGACTATCTGGAAACGAGTTCTATTGTTTTCTGGATGGTTTCTCAGGATACTTTCAGATCCCAATCAGCCCCCAAGATCAGGACAAGACTACATTCACATGCCCTTATGGGACATTCGCATATAGGCGCATGCCTTTTGGTCTGTGTAATGCACCTGCGACATTTCAGCGGTGTATGGTAGCCATTTTCCATGATATGATCCAGAAGTGTGTTGAAGTCTTCATGGATGATTTCTCTGTGTTTGGTAACTCTTTCTCGGACTGCCTGACTAATTTGGAGAAGATGCTAACCCGGTGTGAGGAGACCAATTTGGTCCTTAATTGGGAGAAGTGTCATTTCATGGTCCGAGAGGGTATAGTATTAGGACACAAGATTTCGAGTAAGGGAATTGAGGTAGATAGGGCTAAGGTTGAGACTATATCTAAGCTGCCTCCTCCCACGTCTGTTAAGTCGATTCGTAGCTTTCTAGGGCACGCTGGTTTTTACCGGCGATTCATTAAAGACTTCTCACTCATTGCTCGCCCTATGACTAAGCTCCTTGAGAAGGATGCAACATTTGTCTTCGATGATGAATGTTTGCAGTCCTTTAACACGTTGAAAGAGAAGCTAACCACTGCCCCTATCATGGTGGCACCCGACTGGGAGTTGCCATTTGAGTTGATGTGTGACGCGAGCGATTTTGCTATTGGGCAGTGTTAGGTCAGCGTCGGAATAAACGGTCCCACTCCATATACTTTGCAAGTAAGACTCTTACAGACCCTCAGCGTAACTACACTACGACAGAGAAAGAGCTTCTTGCTGTTGTTTATGCGTTTGAGAAGTTCCGATCATACTTGGTTCTCTCGAAAACAGTGGTCTATACTGATCATGCAGCTCTGAGATACTTGTTTCAGAAGCAGGACGCGAAACCACGTTTGATTCGATGGATTCTTCTGCTCCAGGAGTTTGATATCGAGATTAAAGACAAGAAAGGGGCTGAGAATCTGGCGGCAGACCATTTGAGCAGATTAGAAAATTCAGACTTACCTCCTTTGAATGAGTCTGAATTCAAAGAAAAATTCCCTGATGAGTCCTTATGTGCAGTACAGGCAACAAATGACTGCCCATGGTTTGCTGACTATGCAAACTATTTGGCTAGTAACGTGTTGGTTAAAGGATTAACTCATCAACAAAAGAAAAAGTTCTTACGAGATGTTAAGAACTACTTCTGGGATGACCCGTATCTATTTCGGGTATGTGCCGATCAGATCATTCGTCGGTGTGTGTTTGGCGATGAGGCATTCCAAATCTTATGTGAGTGCCACATAGGTCCTACAGGTGGTCATCAGGGGGCCAATGCCACAGCCAAGAAAGTGTTCGATGCTGGTTTCTTCTGGCCCACTATATTCAAAGATGCCCAAGATCTGGTTAAGAAATGTGATGCATGTCAGCGTCAAGGTAACATATCAAATCGGAATGAGATGCCTCTACACACCTTTCAGGTGTGTGAGATCTTTGACGTTTGGGGCATCGACTTTATGGGCCCTTTCCCTCCCTCTTGTGGCCATAAATACATCCTAGTTGCTGTTGACTATGTTTCTAAATGGGTTGAGGCACAGGCTTTACCCACCAACGATGCTAGGGTTGTATGTTCCTTCCTTAAGAAGCTTTTCACTCGATTCGGTTCACCGAGAGCTATCATTAGTGATCGGGGTACTCATTTCTGTAATGCTCAGTTCGATAAGATTCTCCAGCGGTATGGTGTTACTCACCGGCTAGCTACAGCCTACCATCCGCAAACCAATGGACAAGCTGAGGTTACGAATCGGGGTTTAAAGAGGATTCTCGAGAGAACTGTAGGAGAGCATAGGAAGGGTTGGTCGGATAAGTTAGATGATGCGCTTTGGGCATTCCGCACTGCTTATAAGACTCCTATAGGTTGTACTCCTTATAGGATGGTTTATGGCAAAGCGTGTCATCTGCCGATGGAATTAGAACATAAGGCTTACTGGGCACTTAAATGGTCTAACTTTGATTTGTTATCTGCAGGTGATCACAGGAAACTTCAGTTGAACGAGCTTGACGAGTTGAGAGATCAAGCATATGAGAGTGCCCGGATTTACAAGGAGAAGACCAAGAAGAGGCACGATGCGCAGATTCAGCCTAAGGACTTTAAGGCCGGTGATCAGGTTCTACTTTACAATTCACGCCTAAGGCTGTTCCCAGGTAAGCTTATTTCTCGTTGGACCGGCCCATTTACTGTTACCGACGTATTCCCATATGGGACAGTTGAGTTAGTTGGAGTTGATGGCAACTTTAAGGTAAATGGGCATCGGTTAAAGCTATATCACAATCCAGCTGAATTGAATGTTTGTGAGGCCGATCTTCGATTGGCCGACTTATCAGCTTAATTATCTGTGGCGAGTCTTGCTTGAGACTCATTCATAACTCAAGCCACTCTTGTATATTGGTGTGATTTTTTTTCCTATTATTTGCATTTTCTTTAGTGTGTTTAGTTGTGTGGATTTTGCTAATTCATCTAGTGTGCTTCTCGTAATGCTTTCTATTGTTTGTTGCTTGTTTTGATTTTATTATCATTTCATGTTTCATGTTTAAGTTCACAGGTTTTGAGTCAAGTGTGGGGTAGGAATGCTATCTCTCATTCTGAGTTTGACTTTTTATAAGTCAACAACCTTGAATTTGCATACTCTTTTGTGGTTTCGATATTAGTAGTTTGTGTGTGTCGTCTTTAGCACCTAATTTATGTTTTTCCATAGTTTCATATCCCATGTTATGCCGAAACTTGAGCTTTGATTATCGCTTTAATTGCATATCTACAATTTCATCGGTTTGACTCTTAAAGTCAACTTCATCATGCTTCGTTTTGTTTTTGTGTTCTGTTTCACTTGTTCTAATATGAATAATTTCGGAGTTTTCAAGCATATAAGTGTGGGATGAGGTGTTTGATGCATTGTAGAGGTAATTGCACAATCCTTAATTGAGTTCGCGGTGCCTATCCGTAGTTTATTGTTTTACACATTGAGTGTCTTGGAAATTGATCAGCCCTTCTTAAACTTTTGCTGGAAATTGTTTCCTGGTGGACCCTCCCACACACACCTGCGTACAAGCACCCATGCACCTGCGTGAGGTTCTCCTTCACTTGTTCCTTGAATAATTCAAAGTTATTCACGTAATTGAGCCTTATTAGTTTGCATATGTTTTCCAACTTATCTGAGCTAAATAAGAGTGTTATCTTTTTGTGTGGAGTGGTTGAAGCCAAGTGCATGAATTGTAAGGCAGACTCATATGCAGTCTTGAAATAAAATTGATCTGCACTTAGTCTACGACCATAGGACTTAGATCCTACGACCATAGGCAGTTCAACATAAGACTAAGTACAGGGGGCGGTTCTTTTCAACCCACGCACCAAAAACCCCCAAAACTCTCAGACGAACTCAGCAAGCTTGATCTCTTGTGCGATTTTACAATCACTCCACTTCAATTTCTTGCTGATTTTATCGAGTCCAGGTACCTTCATTCCCTCTCATTTTGTTTTTCTCACATTTTAGGGTTTATTGATGAGTTTCTGGAAGTGGTGCAATTCTGAGCAGAAATTCACGCACACTCCTGGATTTTGCCTATATGGTCTGTCGATTTTGTGCTTTCTTCTCTCAATCCTTCTCTAATCCTCTGGTATACATGTATGATTCCCTCTTTTGCTTGCTTGAATTCCACTTTGTGTTGAGATCCTGCTCGAACCAGAGCATTCACGCACACACAATCACTGGATTTGGGTTTGGCTTGCTCTGGAATGGTTAAGCTATAATGTGAGTTCTTTGTGCCCTAATTCATGCAAATAGTTGGGCTGTTAGTTCGTTTACCCTCAATTGATCTCTCTGATTTTGCACCTGGGTTGTGGTTTTGACTGGCGTTTCCAATTTCATGAAACCTAGTGCCCTGCTGAGTACGTGTTCGGTGTTGATTTTGAGACCTTTGATCCTATGCTCATAATAGCTAATTCGGGTTCGTCCCAACTTGATTACATTTGCCAAATTCTGCAATTACACTGACTTTATGCTTAATCCCCTGGCAATTTTAGTTGTTGGTCACTCTTTGATTACTAAGTGGCTCCTGAACTCGTTAATCCCCTGGAAATTTCAGCATTGGTCAGCACTGGTTAGTATCAGCACGCAAAGAACATTTTGAAATTTCATTAGTTGTTGGCACTCACAATTGTGTTCACCACCATCCACCAACCCATAGTCGACTTTGCCACCATCACCACTGTGATTTCTTGACCTACTGTCTATGTGCCCCCATCTGCCCGCTTGAGCCCACACACAAAACCACCGGTCATGATGCCATCATCTTTGCTGATTTCTTCCGATTTTATCACGATTTGCGGTTAGTTTTTACAACTTGATGCTCTGTTCTGTTCGACTTTACAACATAGGGTTCAGTTTGTGTGGCATTTCCAATTTCATAGAACCCTAGTAACTTTTTGAGTAGATATTTCGTCCTGATTGAGGAATTTCTTGGTGATAAGCTCATTATTCTGATTTAGGTCAACTCTTAGTGGATTGATTTCACGTACCAGGTTTGGAAAATTTCACGGACTGTTATGCTTAGACCCTTGGTTAATTGAGTTCTTATTCGTGTTGGGCTGCTTGTTCGTTTGAGTTAGCATTGTTGCGGATTGTTATTACTTGATTTTCTTCAAATGCTGCTCAGACCAGGCATTTTTATTTTCTTTGACTGATAATTGGTTTTCTTACTTCTTTACTAGAATTTAGTGCTTCTGGTGTTATCCCCTACCTGTGTTCGAGCAGCATATATATATATATATATATATATATATATTGGTACCTTGCTGAGCATAATCTACTTCCACCTGTTCATTTGATTTGTGTTATCCGCTCTAGTTGGGTTTTTATAAGATTGAGGATTGTTCTTGATTTGGGGCTGGTCACACACACAGTCACAATCTTCAAGCCAGGCATTTTTAGTTTAATTGACTGTTAATTGGTTTTCTTGTTTATTTGGTTGAATTGTGTGTTGTCCCCTACCTTTGATTTGAGCATCATATTGTTTGGTACTTCGCTGTGCATAATCTGCTTCTGATCAATCATGTGGGGATGGGAATATGCTCCGCCTGTTGCTAACTACACTTGCGTTAGTACTTTATTGACTCATGATTCATGTGTTGGCTTACAATATAAGTCCAAGTGCGAGACTAGAGGTACTGTTTGGTCATTCATGCTACACATTAGTTGTCTGAATTGTTTCTCACCATCTGATTCTCTGCATCTAGAAGTCATCTAGTTAGCATTATTGGCCCTCGTCTTATGTGTAGATGTGTTTCGAGATAGCCTGGCAATCATCATTATGATCTTTATTACGCATGTTTAGGCTACTGAGTGCATTCTTCACTCTCTTTTCCTCACTCACAGGCTCCTTAGTATACATATATGATTCCCTCTTATTTTCGCTTTAACTTCAATTTTCCTTGGGGTCCTGCTCGAGCCATAGAATTTGCGCACACACAAACACTGGATCTGGGTTTGGCCTGCTTTGGATTGGTTAAGCTATTATGTGAGTTGTTTTGAATTACTCCTGAATTGAATGTTGCTGCCCAGGCCTGTAGGAATTTCATTTGTTCTCATCTGTTGTCATATTTCTGTCTGCACGCCTACAGGACCGCATAAGCACACACACACACACACGACCACGTCGTATATTCTTGTCTGGGTCGGTTTACAACAAAGTTCTTGACTGATTGTTGGTTGCTTTTTAGTTGACTGTGGGTCTTTACATGCTCATATGCAATCCTTCTGGTGCTTTTGATTGTTACTTTGTTGTTCATGCTTGAATAGGCCGCAACACGCTTAATCTGGTTCTGATTGTTGGCTGCTTCTATCACGCGTTATACCATGCCTATACCCCTTCTGATCTGGGTTTCTGTTACTATGCTGGAAAGTGTTCTGGTTTGCAAATTCAATGCTTAATTTGATAGAAGCATGGCTATATTGACTGCTGGTTTATTTCCTTAGTTCAATCTTAGTTTTCAGTCTGATTTATTTTATTTTATTTTATTCTGTTTTATATTTATTATTATTATTATTTTCTTTTTCTTTATTAAAAAAAAAAAAAAAAGTGGCCCATGCAGGTTTGGCCCTTAGATTTTATCTGTTGAATTCCCTTTGGACTGGTCTGATTGCATTTCATTGATCCAAGGGATTTCAAAGGAACTGACATTGCTTTGCTTGTTACATGATATTGAATTGAACATTTCGAGTATTTGGAGTCCACTTTCATTCTGATCATCCTGGTTCTGTTACACTGTTACCAAGTAGGGCTAAATAATTCATTTTACGTGTTCTTTTCACCAGTCATGTTATTTTAGAGTTCTATTGTGCAGGTTTAGATGGATGGGTTCAATTTTGTTAGAAAGGTCATCTTGTTACCTACTGACTTTCATTACTTTCCAGATATGCCGAAGCGACGACACATTGAGACCCAACCACTTCCTCTTCCTGAACCAGAGCACAGACACCAATGGATTCAACCCCTAAATGATACTCAGTCGGCCAGATTTGTTGCTTTATGGCCGAAAACTTTTTCCATATCCGCTTCTGTCAATTGGGAACACATGAGGACTTATGGATTTGAGGATGGACTCCGTCAGTTAATGAGACACGGGCAGGAAGATTTAACGAGGATATCACCTTTTGAGCGTCTCTTAGACATACATGAGCCAATTTATCGAGAGTTATGTCATGAATTTTTCTCTACTATTACCCTCGATGAGTCTACTAGGGAGTATGCCATGCCCTCTATGATTACATTTCATCTCGGCGGGGTTTATAGAGAGTAATCATTGGGACAATTTGCAGTGGCTATGGGCATTTACACAGAGGATGAGGTTACACATGACTCTTTTCGCACGGCAACAAGGGAGCTAGCTGCAGATTATACTCACCATGGGTTCTGGAGACAACTTGCATTCACGGACTTCTCACCCTCACTAAAGTCCACACAGTTCCGAACCTTCTTACATAGGATATTCTACCGGATCATGGCAGAGTCAGTGACTGGTACAGGAGCAGGAGCTGGCACGATTCCATTACGCAACCTCGAGATCATGAGCTTATTTTTGAATGCCTCTTCTCCCATTCAGTTTGCCTACCTTCTTGCCTATCACCTTCGACACGGAGAAGGAGCTAGGAGCACCAGTCCGATCTGTGGAGGACCTTATGTCACACGCCTAGCACGTTACTTTAACATTTTGACAGACGATGCCTTAGAGGGGCTTACACTAGTTGCGGCAGAAGGTGTTCAACCTATCACCTCAGAATCTCTGAGACGCATGGGTATTTTGGATAGGCGTTATCGCCTACGGCCTCCCTCGGTCGACCCACATGCACCTCCAAACCCTCAGTCGAATCCACAGGAAGCTAGAGAGCAAAGCGATGATCAGAGACCAGCGACTGAGCCAAGGGCATCTCAGAGACCACATGATAATCCACCCACAGTCCCACCTCATGGAGCACCAGCCTTAGACAGCGACTTCATTCCCCCTCAGTTTACATTCGGCGTTACTACCGCTCATCCAGCATATGCGTTTGCTTTAGGGGAGCAGTTATTACAGATTCGACAGCTTCATGAGGAGTCACGCTCTACGAGAGGCACCCCTACCCCTCGCCAACGTTTTACTTTAGGTCCTGCTCCTTCGGTCTCCCCTACTACAGAGCAAGAGGACATTCAGCCTGCATCACACCCCTCTACATCAACTCAGGCAGACCCTCAGCCTATGCCACGACTTCATCCGTCTTGCCACTGTTCTACGTTCGTCACCGCAAAGGCCATAGTCGCTAGCCATGCCATTTCAGCATCTCTGACTTTTCTTTCTTTATTGTTATTTGCTACTTTATTAGTTGCATATAATAGATTTTTGTGTACAGATGCTATGCTATATTTTGGTGATTGCTAATATCTGGTTTGCTTTTGATTCATAGATGTCTTTGTTATGATGAGCCATGGTAGAGATGCTCGCTGGCATTAAGTTCAGCCTCATCGTCCAGACCCTCCCTCCAAGCCGTGCATCAGGGGAGTTTTTTTTTTCTGTTCCATTTAGTCTTCATGATGCTTGTTATCTTGAACTGTTCATGACAGTGAGGGCACTGTCTATAACAAGTGTGGGGTGGGGGATAGACATATTGAGTTTGGATTTTGCATGTTCTTAACATAAGCTTATGCATGTTTGTCTAAAGATAGGCCGATTTTCAAAATTTTCTCTCTATTTTTGCATGTGAGACTCGTAGCAGTATTGTTCTATCTTCTTTGCATGCGAAGCTGAGCAAATGACTTTCAAATTTTCTCTGTGACAGCAGGATGTTTTTGATGTGCATGTTACTCTTCTTGACTGAGATTGCATGATTAAGCACAAACAACCCTGTACATTCGCTTCGTGAGAATTTGAGCCTATCTAGCATTCCTATTTAATGCTCTTTATTTCTTTCGGTGTGTATTTGTCGGTGTTAATTGGATTAAGGTAGAACTTGTTTGTCAAATGCATGCCAAGATCACATCGTTTGAGAATCTAGCACTTATATAAAGGCACAGTTAGGATACCCTTTTTCCCCAATGACACCCCTACCGGCATCATTTTCCCGTTTGAGCCAGAGCCTTTCATTTCGGTGACAACCCACATTATCAGCCAAATAATCCTTTTGTCTATCGTTTGACCGGAATTGGGATCGTGATTCAGTAGCAAGCTTTAGGGATTTATCTGGGATCATTCGTTTGTTAGCTAGTTTATACTCTGTGAGCCTTAGCCTTGACGATTATGCCTTGTTTTGATAGCATTCGAGTCATATGTAATTCTATGCTTTTGTGTTCTTCCTGACTTTTCTAGTGTTGTACCGCGGCAATGCTAGTGTGGTTAAGAAAGTTCTTTTTGGGTACAGATTGCATACAATCGATGTCTGGAAATTCAACGCTATATAAAAAAAAAGAGAAAAGAAAAAAAAAAGAAAAGAAAAGAAAAAAGAAAAAGAAAAGAGAAAGAATTGGAATAAGAAAGTGAAATGAATTGTTGTCCTTCTGAGCTGCTATTAGATGTGAAAAATCAAGCGAGTTTATTGGTGTAATTTTCTGAGTTTGGTCTCATGCTCGTTACTCGTTTCTATAGCTTGATGCTTGATCTTCGATCCCAATCTTTTAACCCCACTTTGGCCATATATTCCCCATTTCCTTAGCCTAGCCTCGTTACAGCCCATTAAGACCTTTATGTGCTTTATTTTCAAACATTAAGTGATGGCGGTGTGATTTGCTCTCAAGCATATGCTAATATTCTTTTAACATGTCTGGCATTGAGCGGAATTTGGAAAATACACGAGCTTATACACTTGAGTGATGAGTGAAAACTGTGAGGTGCTAAGTCATGTAATGAGGTGGGAAGTTGTTGACATTGTAATTCTTTTTGCATCTTGTGGTCTCATTGTTTCTTGCTTTGGCTTCAATTTCATAGTCTATGGATCTTTAATGCTATTGAGTCTTGCATGTTTCTAGAGAGTTTATTTTGAATTGAGGCCTGAGTAAAGACATTTATGCAGAAGTTTGCTTGAGGACAATCAAAGTTCAAGTGTGGGGTATTTTGATATGTTCATATTTATACATATTTTTGGCATCATTTACCTTGCATTTTGGTCGGTTTTCCTCTCGAAATACGTGAAAAAAGATATATAATTCATCCATTTTTGTGATTCATAGGACAAAAGAGGTTTTATCGACGAAGGAACGAACATCGAGGAAAATCCGACCGAGTTTGAAGCCACGGCTAGTTCTCAATAATTTTCCAAGAAGAAAAGAGTCGAAATAGTGATTTTTGGAGCCTACGACCGTAGGAGGAGAAGCCTACGACCGTAGGAGGCTAGGGCACGGGTTTGACCAAGTCAAAGAGGCCTACGACCGTAGGACTTAAGGTATACGGTCGTAGGCGGCGCAGAATTCCTATAAACAGAGCAGATACGGCCAGCAGCGAGGAGAAGAGCTTAGCAGCGATTTACAGACGATTTCCAGAGCAATTTACTTGCGTTTTTCTTAGCTTTTCATATATTTAATCATAGATTAGTATAGGGTTTCATTATTCATCAAGTTTACAAGCATTCGGTTCAAGTTTTGGAGTTAAATTTCGCACGGATAGCTACGAATTTGGTACATTCGTTCCTTTACTTTCTGAATTTATAATGATTTTTGTTAATTTAAGTTTAATTTTGAGTGTTAGCATGATTAGTGAGTAGTTTTCTTGTTCACCCGCTTGGGATGACGGATTCTATGTATTAATTGGTAAATTATTGGGTTGATTGATGGATTTTGGTTTATATTTGTTGGATTCTTGATTATTTCATATTTTCTTGTTAAAAATCAGATTTTTATTAATCTTTTAGCATTGTTTTGCGATAATAGAGTTTTAATTAAATCTGCGTTTTAAAAAGAAAGAGGCTTTAAATGAAAAATTAATAGTCAACTATCTCTTCTAGGCATTGTGTTGCGATAATGATTTGATAGTTGATTGTTAATCTAGGATTTTATGTGTTTGTTGGTTCTTATGCATTGTGTTGCGATAATAGGATTGGCAAATCATAAAATTTGATTTTTAAAGTGACAAAGTCAATTTGTTGGATTTCGGTGTTAATCGATTATCTTTATGCATTGTGTTGCGATTATAAGATTAATTGGTTAATATTGGAGTTTGATGAGTTGCTTTGTTTTCATCACGTGGTTATAAAGATTAAATATTTTAACTTGAAGTAATTAAATAATCGGTAAATTAAACTGAAATCTGGGCTTAATTGAATTTAAAATTGGTTATCAACCGATTTGTCTTTAGTCAATCAATTCAATCCATCGCCAGTTAATTATAGTTTTCTAATTCCAAGTGGGTGACGTTTTCGTAATATAAGAGTTCGATTCAGGTGTCGTTACTTGCTTGCTTTAGTCGTTTAGTTTAATTCTTGTTTGCTAAAATTAGTTTTTTTATTTTAATATTAAAAATCCAAAAATATTAGTTTAACTTTTTATTCTTGTGTTACTTAGTTTGCTATAGTTATCCTGTTAGTTAAATTTAAGTATTGTCTCTAAGTTGATAACTTCCTCAAAAGGTCAAAAATAGCTGAATATTGGTTTAGGTTGTAGTATTTGAGTCTCCAATCTTTATTCCGTTCCCTGAGTTCGATAAATCCTGGGTGATTCTTAAAGCTATATTGCACATGATTGGTACACTGCCAGTTGTGTAATTTATACTTTGGGTTCATTTAGATATTAAAACCTGAGGTGTGTTTTACACGCGTCACTGAGCCGAAAGGAACGGGTTAAACCTTTGAAAGTCTGAGCTTTGGTCATGACTATATAGTCAAACCTAAACTCTCAAGTCCGCGAGGCACAAGAAGAAGCAGTCAAGGAGGGTAATCTACTGGATGAAGCCTTGAGAGGAATGGATAAGCAATTTGAAATCAAGCCAGACGGATGTCGGTACTTCATGGGCAGAATTTGGCTACCAAAATTCGGAGGAGTAAGAAAGCTGGTCATGGATGAAGGGCATAAAACAAGAAATGCTATTCATCCAGGGTCAGATAAGATGTACCAAGACTTGAAGGAAATGTACTGGTGGCCAAACATGAAGGCTGACATTGCTACCTATGTCAGCAAGTGCTTAAAATGTTTGAAGGGTAAGGCTGAGCACCAGAAACCATCAGGATTGTTAGTTCAACCAGAAATACCCCAGTGGAAGTGGGAAAACATCACCATGGACTTCATCACCAAGTTGTCGAAGACTTCTGAAGGTTATGACACCATTTGGGTGATTGTGGATCGACTTACCAAGACCGCACACTTCCTGCCAATCAAGGAGACTGATAAGATGGATAAGTTAACACGAATCTATCTTAAAGAAGTCGTCTCAAGGCATGGAGTGCCAGTATCAATTATATCAGACAGGGACAGCTGACTCACATCAAAATTTTGGCAATCGTTGCAAAAAGCACTGGGTACATGTCTAGATATGAGCACAACCTATCACCCGCAAACGGATGGTCAGAGTGAAAGGACGATTCAGACTTTGGAAGACATGCTAAGGGCATGCGTTATCGACTTTGGCAAAAGTTAGGACATGAACTTGCCATTAGTCGAGTTTCACTATAACAACAACTATCACTCGAGTATTAAGACCGCCCCATTCGAGGCACTCTATGGGCGAAAGTGTCGATCACCACTTTGTTGGGCCGAAGTAGGAGATAGTCAGATTACTGGACCCGAGATCATCCAAGAGACTACAGAAAAGATAGCCCAGATTCGTAACCGATTAAAGATCACGCGGGATCGACAGAAAAGTTATGCAGACGTTCGACGGAAGGATTTGGAATTTCAAGAGGGAAATCAAGTAATGTTGAAAGTCTCGCCTTGGAAAGGCGTAATCCGTTTTGGGAAAAGAGGAAAACTCAATCCTCGTTATATCGGACCATTCAAGATCACCAAAAGAATTGGTCCGGTAGCTTACCGACTCGATCTGCCCCCGGAGCTTAGTAACGTTCATAATACCTTCCACGTGTCCAATCTTAAGAAGTGCCTGGCTGATGAAACACTTGTTATACCCATGGACGAGCTAGAATTAGATGATAAGTTGAACTTCATTGAGCAACCTGTAGAAATAATGGACCGAGAAGTCAAGAAACTAAAACACAGCCGGATCCCGATAATAAAAGTCAGATGGAACTCTAAGCGAGGTCCTGAGTTTACGTGGGAACGCGAAGATCAGTTCCGAGAAAAATACCCTCAGCTGTTCTCAAATACTAAAGCAGTGGAGAACACGAGCTAATTTCGGGACGAAATTCCCTTAACAGGGGGAGACTGTAACATCCGACACTAAACCAGGTTAGCAACAATGACCTAATCTGTATTTAATAGCCAATTATAATCTAATCAGGGGTCAGTAGAAATTAATCAAGTGATTAACAATGGTTATTAGAAAATCCAACTCAATTAGAATCAAATTCATCGGTGCGATGAATCGGGAAATCAATTAATTAGATCAATTTACGTTATGAGGGATTAATTCAACTAAGTTCATAATTAATATATGATTAGTGACACTAATCAAACACTTTACAATTACTTAACATTAATTATGCAAGACTAGAACAATTCATTAAAACAATGCATCCATAAGTATTTATGAAATTACATAAAAAGGGAAATACAAGAATACATTTCTAAATACTTTTATACAAAAAAAATGAAAATACATGTATATGGCCGGCCTATGGGGGGTACCCCATAGAGGTTGACTTCAAATATTTTAATATTACTTTAAACACCATCATATTGTTTAAAAGTGCACACAACATCCTACCTTCCATGCCTTTCATGATTTCACCACTTTTTCAAGACCAAATTTCTTCTATAAATAGAGAAGTCTTTCATTCATTTTAATCAAACCAAAAACCCTTCTCTCTCTCTCTCTCTAAAATCCGGATCCTCACACACACACATCACAAACCTTTTCATTCAAGTGTTCTTGGTGATATTCAAGTGTTCTTGGTCCAAATCTTGCAAGGATTTCAACTTCTACTCAAAATCATACTCTAAACACTTCAAAGTAAGTAAATACTAACTTATTTCATCATACATTTATGTTTATATAAGTCTTGCATGATATATATAATCACCAACAAACAAGTTTCATAAAAACTCAAGTTTATAAGTTTCTAGTTTTTATTTTTAAGTTGTTTCTTTAAATGTGTTTATTAATATATAAACACATCATAAAAGTGTTAATATTATGAAAACAAGTAATATATATGTGTTTTATAACTTGTATACCAGTAGTCTTGGAATAAACAACAAGAATCATAAATTATTTCAAGTTTATAAACTGCGGATTTTCGGCAGAAAATTTATATCGACTTTGAAAAATCATAACTAATTCATAACTTAACGAAATGAGTTGATTCTTGTCTCAAAAGTTAGATCTATGTCTTAACTATAGATCTGGAAGTTTTCATAATTTATTTCGGAGTTTAAGACCTCCAGAAATTATTTGGGAAACCGAAAGTTTGACAGCTCAAAAATGGCCAACATAGGGTTTTTAAAGAGCTTTTTCACCAACCTAAACATCTCGAAAAGTGGCCGTTCTTGATTCTAAAAATCCTTTGTATATAGTAGTTTAATGTCCTAGAAAACCAAAGCCTAAAACGTATTGGAGCTTGGTCAAAAACAGCCTCAAAGTAGACCCAAAAACCTCCGAAAAGGCTGGAAAATTATATATATATATATATATATATATATATATATATATATATATATATATATATATATATATATAAATTTGACGTTTTAAGTGGGTTTTATTTATAAACTTGTAATGTTGGGTGCTTTAAGACATAAAAAACTATAAATATATATATTATCATATATTAGAGACCCTATTATCATTTAGGGCTCGATTAATCCCGCTCGGTGCACCATCCATCCACTTACGAAAAATTGCATTTTCGCTCGTTTTTGCCATCACAAGTTCGGTGAGTCCTCATAGCCCCTATTTTCACAATGTTATGTTTTGGGGTGGAAATACATGCTTCGTTTTCATATGGACACGAAAATAACTTCATTTCTATTATGTATTACACATGTGGTTCCATCAACCCTTGTATCATGAACCGTTAATTGCATTTATTTGTAAGCGCGAATATATTGTGGATAGATCTATCGGGAGTCATGTCCCCCATTCGGGTTAGTTCGGATCGGCTAACAGCGAGTGCATATATATTTAACACACGGTATTACGTATGGGAATACTGCACAGGGCAAACTCATTTTAATTAAGCTTCGGTTGCATGATGGTTTATATGTAATACATAACATGGAATTTATGATTTTATAAATTCAAACTCTACTATTGTTGTCCATAGAAGTCAGATTTACGTGTAAACCTATGAGCTCACCAACAATTTTTGTTGACGTATTTTAGCGTGTATTTTTTGGAAATTAAGGCAAGTATGCCTTCGGACGTATTTACTTTCAAACTTCCGCATCCATGGAGTCGCATGCATATTCAAAACTAACGGTGATTTAGCTGCATTATTTTGGATATTTTAATTATGTAATTAAATCTCTGTATTATGCGAACTTCTTTTCTCATATCAGACTATGTAAAACATTACTATATTTTGAAGTTTTAATGATGTATCTTAAAAACGTCCATATAGTGGTCGTTGTTTATGATTATGGTTATGTTTCCGCGACGTCGCACTTCGTTGCCAACCGGGGTAACGGGGCGTGACATCTGGTATGCACGGGTTCTTGCAGTTGGAGTTGCGGCTGAATTTTTCATCGTAGAACCTCCAGCTGATGATTATGATTGGCCTCGTTGTCCACTACGACACGGATACATGAAGTGTCCACGCTTTCCACATTTAGCACATCCAAGTCCTCGCTGGGGGCATTCTTCACTGTTGTGGCCGATTCTGCTACATGCATAACAAGTGACGTCGTCCGGATTACACAATCCCATATGCGATTTTCTGCATCTCTTGCAGAATCGTGGTTCGCTCGTGAGAGAATAAGCTTGAGCTTTCTGAGGCGAGTTGTATTGTTGAGACTGCTGGGGTTGCTGGGACTGTGACTTGTTTGGCTTAAAGAATCTGCCGAATCTTTGCTTCTTTGGAGGAGAAGGACATGTCGGGTTAGTCGATGGAGCATAGAGTTGATCGTCGTACTCTAGATATCCCCTCTCAATCTGCCTTGCCACTTCAACCATTTCCAGATAAGATTTATACTTTATCACTCATTGGGTGTCTGTATCTCGGATTAAGCCCTCCACGAAATCGGTTCATCTTTCTTTCTTCAGTGGCTACTTGACATGAGGAATAGCCACAGAGTCGCGAGAATTCATGCTCGTACTCATCTACAGTCTTGGTTCCTTGGGTTATTTGCATCAGTTGAACCTCCATTTTGTCTTTTTGGTCAACAGGACAATATTTCGCATTAAACATTTCTAGAAATTGATCCCATTCCAAAGTCTAAATAACCTCTTCTCCGTATATACTTCTCTGAGTCTTCCACCAAGCATGGGCAGCGCCGACGAATAAAGCAGATGCGTAACTCACTTTCTTGGATTCTAAGCAGTCAGAAATTCTGAAGATTTCTTCAGTATGACTTATCCAATCCATCGCCTGGATTGGGTTGACTGTACTCTCAAAGTTAAGGGTACCGCTTGCTTTAAAATCTTTAAACTTACAGCCTTTCGGCTGCTCAATTTGGGCATTGGGGTTTGAGTTATCAGAATCAGATTCATCATTCTGGACTTGTTTATCTTTTCTCTTATTCTTTTTATCAGCACGTCTTTTTGCTTCGGCATCATCTCTAGCCTGAAGCTGTTCTTGCATATTCTTGTTTTGTTGTTCTGAGTGTTGGGCTAATAGTTGTTGTACCATTTCAAACATTTGCTGGGGGGTCATGTTGTTGGGAATGTCACCTGATCCTGACATCTTAACTGAAAATTAAAATCATTTAACTATCAATTTATAGACTTAGATCTATGTACCCTTTTTCCCATCCTAACAGTCTGTACATCCTATCTCAGTTCAAACCACCTAAATGATTGATACATATGTATTGCTTCAATTTGAGACCAAGTATTACTCACGTAATACTTGATTCACTCAAACTATGGGCTCTGATACCATCCTGTGAAAACCACCCCTTACGGGGCAGTCGTCACGAGTCTAGGTCCCACATCATGCAACACGATATCAATCATAACTAAGATAGAGTAGTTATATTGCGGAATTTTAAATTACAAGTACAAACATTAGGATTAAGTTTAATACAGTTTACAGTTTTTAAATTAAACTTATAAAGGGTACAATACTAATCTATTTCATGTCATCATACATTCAAATCAAATCTACCCAGACCACCACAATTATCGTCTGCCAATCTGTACCAAAAGGTTGTTGAGTAGTGGTCTATAGAATACTTCAATCTTGATCTTGTAAGACCTAAGAACTAGCTCCAGCAGGTGACTTTCCTTTATCTTTTCCTGTAAAAAGTGTAAACAACATCTGTAAGCAAAGCTTAGTGAGAATATAGATTTTCAGATTACATGCATTAATCAAGCGGATCATGGGTCTAGCGTGATATGTCTTGACTGCCGCTACAACCACTCATGATTGAGACATAGTAGTCATAGAGTCGGATGATGTTCAAGCCACGCTCACGCTTTAATCGTGGGGATCAGCCACATACTGGGCTAGCTACCAGTAAATCAACATGGCGGAACATCGGAGTATCATTACCAAGTTCAATAGAACTGGTGAAATAGCATGATCTAGTACAATAGACCGTCAAGGCTAATCATTCTAAGCTGAATCGATATGTCAAAGGTGCGAGCAATAATGAAAGCATAAGTCATCAAGGTCATGATAACAATAATCTCATAGCAATATCTGAAACGAACTGTAAATTCAATGTCATGCGAAATGATAAATCAAATAGCTATCATGATCCACAGGGCATCACCAAACCATGGTGAGCATAGGTCACAATCCAGCTGATCATATATGAATGTCAAATTTATCTATCATCAACAATATGTCTCAACCGGAAATTTCGCATGTAAAGCTGATTATCTATAACTCACTGGTTCTGTGGTCTTTATCAAGCAGATTTAAAATCCACCACCTGAGTTATCCCTGGATTTTATCTTTAATCTTTGTCTATCTGATCTCTGTCAATTCTTTTCAATTCTGTGACCCGCTTTTAATATCTTTAAATCTTTAGATCTTTGTTTAGAATTTAACTGAACCTGTCCAGAATTATATCATATCATATCATTAGCTTTTAGCTTTAAAATCTTTATTTTATCTGATTCTGATAACTGATAACTCATCAATCGTTTCGTTCATTTTCTTTTGTTTCTTTGAATTCTCAAAAGATATATATATATATATATATATATATATATATATATATATATATATATATATATATTGCTTTATTGATCTTTAATCATTATTTTAAAATATCAAAGTAAGACATTCGGATTCGGACCACCCGGACTCGGACATCCGGATTCGGACCATCCGAGTTCGGATCATTCCGGATTGGGCCATCCTGACCCGAATCATCCGGACCGAATTAGGTCATCCGAAGTAGGCATCCGAATTTGGGACCATCCAGATTCGGATCAACATTCATCCGAGATGGACATCTCATCCGAAGTAGGCATTATCCGAAATGGCACCATATCCGAATTCGGGTCATCCGAATTCGGATCCCAAGACTTATAAATTTTCCAGAAATTGTTCTTGGTGTTCTAAGCTTTATTCATACGGATTTTTACTAAAATTCCTCTAAACTCATTTTTATTAACATGCAACTTAATATAAAGTTATATTATCATATTTAGGATGTTTTTATACAATTTTCCCTATTATAAACACATTAAACCGTCCAAAATCGTCCAAATTCAACACTTTTTCACAAGAACATAATTTTACAATTCGTATTTCTCTTATATTTGGACGAATTAATCCATGATTTTTGTTTCTGTAACATCTAATGAGTTAAATACATGATTTCTAATCATTTTTAGCAACATGCATCAAAATCTATGCTTTGATATCTTTACTTTTCGGTTTTTCCTAAAAACCGAACCAAACACCTAAATTTCAAAATTTAAGACATTATTACCTTTAAATCTTGCAAATTCTTGATATTTGATGATTGTTGTAACCTCCTATTTTCTTGAATCTTTCATTTAATTGCAATTTATGATGAATTTGTTGAAAGGCTTGAAGAAGCCGTCGCTTAGAGAGAAGGAAGAGAGAGAGTTAATTTTTTGGTGTTAATGATCATTAAATCTCATTTTGAGGTTTTTATATGTTCATTTTGATAAATACCCATTTAACTCCCTACACTTTTGCATATTACATGTCTTTTAATTTGATTATCTAAATAGTTTGAAACAATTATATAATTTAATTAAATAACTTCATCACTTAATTAAATTACAAAACAAATATTGTAATTAAAATTACATCAGTGAATCAAATACTGGAATTAAAACTGGGTCAAAAGCTAGGTTGTTACATATATATCCAATTTAATTATTAATATCACATATATTATTCTCTTCAACATCATTAATATAATATATACCCAAATTCATTATATTAATTATTTTTATAACATTTAATACTCATTTTTAATATTGTTTATTTATTAATGACCATTATACCCTTAATTATTTCTTCTTCAAAACTTCAAAATATAATATTTATCCAACTTAAATTAAAATATCATATCCCTTTTAGATCACTTAATGTTAACAATATCCATTTCGTCCTCAAGAAAAGAATGAAAATTTACTTGGTCCAGAAGTACCATATCTTAGTGCAATTGGAGCTTTAATGTATCTTACTAACCGTACAAAACATAACATTTCTTTGCTGTAAATCTTTTTGCAAGATTTAGTTTAGCTCCTAAACAACGACATTGGGAGTCAAACACATTTTCTGGTACCTTCGAGGAACCACTGATTTAGGATTATTTTATTCTAACAATTCGATAGAAGGTTTACTTGGTTATGTATATGCAGGTTATTTACCTAATTCTATATATAACATTTACCAAGGTAAATGTCCTATTCATATAGTATTCATAAGACACTATTCATAAGATTAATATGGTTTATATTCAACCACTTTTCCTAACCTATTCACATGATTTTATTTATTTATTTATTTTTAAATACTTTCTAACCTATTAATTAATTAATTATATTAATAACATTTACAAAAGTAAATGTTACTATTCATAAGCTATTCATAGCAATAGTAAAACTAAAATACTAATATATACAACTTTGTGTAATAATTTAAAGAAAAGATTTGTAGCTCAATTGGTTAGTGTGTTGTTTGTGATGGGAGAGGTCATGACTTCAATTCTTCTTGACTTCAAGAATATTGTTATTAATATTAACTTAATTGGGTTTTTACATGTTGAGTTAAAAACTAATATATTTTTATTTTAAAATATTACTTTGACATAAAGTAAACTAATTTACTATTAAACATTTTATTTCTTAAATATATTTTAAGAAAATATGTCTTCTTTCTTCATGAATGCTTGAATAATAATGGTCCTATTTTTTATACACTACCATAAATACAATTGTATAATTATTATTATTTATATGATTTTTTAGTTCCTCCAAACTTCAAAGTCAATTGTATATACATAAAACAGATAACATGAGACAATGATTAATGTTGATGAATGATTATCATGTTCATGAGTGTATGGAATTCTTTTTACAAAAAATTGTATAAATAATTTTTTGATGTTTAATAATAATTATGCAGCTGTATTTCTATTTTTATTTTATATTGCGATCACTTTTTTATTTGTACCAGGTATTTTAAAGTAAAAACTTTTTAAGTGACTTTATATAGGTTTTTTTCGTTATTAGTAATAATTATATAGTTAATAAATTAAATTTTAATTGATGTTGTTGATTATTACTAAATGAAGCTGTGATGGATAACAAATTTCGAATGGACAGAATTGTATGGATGTGAAAAAGTTAAAATAAAAAACAAGTAAACTAGAAGATTTTGTTGATTTTTATTCCTTTTCATATTTTTTTTTAAATTGACATTGATATTTT